>DWLS01006747.1:0-11347 GCA_018246255.1 Pachliopta kotzebuea | reverse complement strand
GTTAATGCGCTTTACCATCATAGACCACATCTTCACTTAACACCAGGTGGGATCGTGGTCAAGCATTAACCTGTACCGACGTAAAAAAAAAAGGCTTAAGGACTTACCTCCACCGAACTGTCCAAATGCAGTTTGGTGGTTGTCAGGTGAACAGATGGAACTTAAAACATATTGGTTTTACATAAAGCATTACTTAACTGGAAGCCCAAGACTAGTAGGCATCGCATCAGGAACTGTTTGAGTCGCATCATCGGTACAATCAATTTAAACAAATAGTACTTCGTTTTTTCTTATTTAGTACTTAAGTCAAAATGTAAAAGTTTATTAGCAGTAAGTAGTGTACAATCGCAGTGTCTATTTGTACCATCAATCAGTAATGTTTACTACGTTCCAGTTTGAAAGACGCTGTCACAATAATGTAGTGAAATTACTTAATTGGCGAGAGTTACCAACATCCTTAATTAAATGAATTTCTTATAAGAATATTTGACTAAGACAATAATGTCATATGTCGTCATATACCGTCAGGTCATCTTGTTCCTTCCGTCGTTTCATTATATGAAAAAAAAATTGAAAACTGTATGACGTCATAAAGGAGAAAAATAAGATATGAAGGCCCACGTAGTTTGCGATCTGTTACAATTATTTGCAAAGCCGCCGGGGATACTTGCGACTGGTCGTAAATTTCTCTCGAGACTATCAATTTCTGTTTTGTGCTTATTTTCTATATCCGCTTTTAAATTAGGACAGTGAAATATTTAAAATGATCCGTATTGTTGCGAAATTGAACGTTTTAATCGTACTTTTGAATATTTGTTATATTTAAAGCGACCATTTTACAATTATAATACTACAGACTCTTTACAATAATAAATCTATAGTATTTAGATTATATTAGATCTTTATTCCAATTAATGTTAAGTGACTATGAAGCTGGACATGTTAAAGCCTGCTAGATTGAAATATATGTTTCATATGTTGACAACATTCAGCAATAATGTAACAACACTAGTGTTACTATATGAGCGTGGTATTCACATACGCGGTATCGATAAAACCCTACTAATAACTCCTTATTACAGAATCCTAAAATCGAACTATGGACCACTAATTCACAACGAGATGTAGATTACTTAGATAAAAAGAGATAATATTAACTTAATGATAGATCATATTTACCAAAAAGTGAATTTCGTAGTCTGAACATTTAATTATGTTTCAATAAACTAGAAAAGCCTTAAACTACTATTATTAAAGATTGTTTTTTAGATATTTATAAATCGTGAAGAATGTTCTTCTGAAAGAAAAGTATAAAAAATGAAAGAGAGACCACAGTAAGTTACAACTTATATGGCTGAAGTTTCAGAGAAAGTTATGAAAGCAATGACGGGCGTCGGCGCCGCGTCCGCACTTTTTGAATAATAAATATTCATATACACAGGCTCCAGAGAGTTATTCCTTTCAAGTACACGGAGATTATTATGAAGTTCGAGCGAAAGTATCTCGGACTGCCGCTTTCAGCGATCAGAAAGTTAAAAAAAGAGAATGTATTGAAAAAACACGATTACCTTTCACCGTATCCATTACACATAAGCCTCATACACTTCATTACTTCCTGTCTTTTTAAATTCTTTAAAACAGTTAGGTTATAATTAAAAATTGTTTTATCTTATAACTCAGTATGATCCTTAAAAGAAAACTTCCTTTCAGTTACTATAACTAAAGTGTAAAGGAAATGATGAAATTTCAATACCGTTTCAAGATCTTGTCTCTGACTACCACATTAACTGATAATAAATGAATATAACAAACAAAATTGTAACATGTAGGTAATTTACAGAATGGAGAATAAACAAAGAAGGTTTTTAAGTATTGTATATGTGAAGGGATGAAAAAAAAAATTAAAAATGAAAACAGCGCGAAAGTTGGAAAAACGAAATTGCCGGACAAAGTAGTCGCAGCGGAATGGTAGCGGAAGTTTGTGAGGGAACCAAAGGAGAGATGATAAATACAGTGCCGCGTCCGCTCCAGCTTATAAATGATTTTCTCTTACACAGCAGCGACGTTATCAACACGGAACACGACTGAACGAAACGAGTAACTTAAAACAGCATAAAGCATTTAGTGTTACTTGCACTAAATGAACGATAACATGGACGAATTTGTCATCTGTTCAGCAAACCAAATAAATACGAAGAACATATTTTTCTTACCAAATAACTTATTTCTTTACTACAACCTCACAAGATGTTAAGTGATTATATGTAATGCGGTGGTAAAGCGGACTCTTTTATTAAGCCTTCAAATCGTACTTAAAAAACTAAGCAACATTTGATATTATATAAATAACTAAATTTACTTTATAATCAATACCATTTTCCTTACCTAACCATGAATAATTTTTTACCATTCATCATCATCAACAGCTTGCGGCAGTCCATTGCTTGACATAAACCTCTACGAAGAAACCATGGTTATACAATTACTGAACTATAAAGTAAAAGTAAATTGAACATAAAGATATAATTGAAGATCTGTATAACATTTTAGGATTGTAAGGGGTCTCACATAACAACTCACGGGGCTCAAGCCAACCTCACCTACTCGTGGTGCACCTTGTTCATCAACAAACGAGGCTCTGGCTTTCCCACCAACCCGCATTAAGCCAGCATGGAGGAAGATGGACCAAATCCTCACATTATTGGGGGTGGCGAATGTCCAGCAGTGGACGTCTATCGTCCAATGCTGGACATAGGCCACCCATCGATGATGATAACATTTTAAATTGTTTATCTTACTTTCTAATTCTTCATTACCTTTTTGATATTAAAAAATTCTGTTTTTTACTACTAAAAAATTTAAAGTACTTACGGCATAAAATATTAAGAAGTGAAAATTAATTAAACTTCCCATAAAGCTTTTTAACCGCTTCCTTCTTGCGCGGTTAAGTTTATGATGTAGTATTCTACAAAAGAATAATCCGTTTGAGGAGAAGTTTAACTAACAAGATTTTATAAGATGAAAACTTTTACAAAGGACTACTTTACATTTTGCTTTACTGGGTAACGAAAACTTAACCCTGTGTTTTTTCTTTAATCTCTTTTTGGTATAGTTAGTAAATTATTGACTTTGAAGAAACTTAAAATATTGACTAAAGAAGTATATATTTCGTCTCTTTTACTCAAGATCAGTGTGCTCGTGGCTCTAGGAGACTTTAGAGCGTCCGTCTTCACTAATAAAATAAACTATCACCAGTTCATCGCAACTTATTTCTATAAAATTATGAGCGTGATAAAATCAGACCGTCTGATTAGTTTAAAACTGAACAGAAGTCTACTAGGAGCGAGAGAGAACAGCTGAAACTAAGCCACAACCTAGCCTCGGCACATACAGAACAAAATACAAACTTCACCAAACTATGAATCAAGATTAACTCTAAAACCGAAGCAGAACTTGGCGAACAAACTTTCAGCGATTTGATGTATGTTTAAAGTTTGTAGAAGCTTTTAAGAGAAATGATAAATAAAACAACACACAACCAGCACCAGTCAACGCAATTGTGAAATACTAAATGTTAAGTACTTGAGAGCACTAATAAATAAAAAACTTAAAAGACTTACTAATTTGTTAATATTGCTTTAACTTTTAGCAAAACCATTAAAACTTTGTTTAAGATCCAATTCAATTAATAAAGGAGTGAGTATGCCATTCAGTCAATGTCATAAAAAAATACTAAGTAAAGTAATGCTTTGCCTGAAGTTTTTGTTGGTTATGGCCACTTAAGGTGTACCTTTTTTAATATACGTCTGTCTGTATGTTACACGCATATCTATGAAGCATATTCCTCTGATAGGTCAGGATTTGTGCAACAAAAAGTTGGAAATTTCTAACCTAAATTCTAAACGGTACATTTTAATTGACCAAGATATAAAACGACGTAGTTCTTTACGGTCGATAATGTAAACTTACGCCAAAACGTTTACTACGGTCACGTAACAAGTCTAATTTCCAAACGCTACATTTTGGGTGATAAAAATCAAAAATGTTCTCGTAATAATAAATCAAAAATAAAAATTGGATATACTTCCAGTGGGGCATAAGCATATCTCTACGTAAAGTAAAAAGCGCAAGGTTTTATCTCAATTTCACATAATGATAAACTTAAATATTATAAACGCAAAAATGACTCCGAAAATAAAAATAAATGGTAGCAGCAATACTGTCGTCATAGATTTCAAAGTGGTAGCAATCTGCACAAAGTCGAAAATATCAATCAACTCCTGAACTACTGTAACCGTTGTGTTAGGCCGACATTTTATCCAGTAGCTTTCCTTCGATAACTCAAGAAAATTTAACCACTTTAAATGTAATGATGGAATTGTGATTATATCATGATTTGGTTTAGAGAAAGTTTAAAGCCTATTTTGGTAGCGAACAATGCAAGCAATAAATCTTTCTTTGGTCTTTGTAATATAACCTAGTTGGTATTTGCTTACCCGCCAATGTTCTCCCAGTATAATGCCGAGCATACTAACTTAATACCCCGTACATTTAGCTTTCACATAGTAAACAAAGACGAGGTACGCTTACCTTTCGTTGTAACGGTAAAATGCGCAGAGTGAAGAGAAACTTTTCACCAGCGTAATATCAGTAGAAAGTAAATAATTTGTAAAGGAATAAATAAGTAAATTGAAAATAATAATAAACAATCCAAGAGCAAACAATTCAAGACAACATCTGCACAAACAACAAAACAATATCGCGCAGCATCAGAAATTATAAACAAACAAGTATAAACTGTGTACTGTCCTGTTGACGTGCCATTGTTAGCTGGAATTCTGCTAACAATTATTTACCTGCAGCTACAAATGCACAAACAGCCGGCGCTGGAACATTGTTTGCAGGCGAACAGAACAATCGCATTACCGCTCTGCAGCTTAGTCACGTGACACTTAGTCACGGACAGCATTCACACCAGCTCGAGAATATTTCAGGGGATTATAGAGGGAACGCAGGAACCACGGAAATGGGAACGTGAATTATATGAAGACGAGAAACTTAACGGAATTATATCTCCTATTTCCATTTGCTCTACTGAATATTATTTAACTAATATCGTATTATATCATTTCTTTATTTAAATTCGATTATTGCCCATGGTCAAAAAGATTTGCACTAGACTCTACTGATGGCAGGTCTCCTTTGCCGGAGACCCTCTAGATACATAGAAACCACCGCAGCTCTAATCTGTATAGCCAAATAGTAATGTGCAAACTGTGTTCCGGTTTGAAGGGTGCTGTATGCTGGTGAACTTACTGGGGTAACGAGACTTAACACCTTATATTTCAAACCGATGATCGCAATGTGGTGCTGTGTACACTATCTTAACCAGCGCCGCGTTGTTTTGAGCAAGCGTATCACTTACTATCAGGTGAATGTCTTAACTGTCTCGTCACCTAGTCGAATAATAAAACGGCCAACAACTATTACCATATAGTTCAATAACGGATTAAATGACATTCCCTCTTAAAGAGGAGAATCCAACAGTCCTTCAGCAGATGATGATGATAATGATGTAAATAATGCATTAAATTAAGGTTTACAAGATTTAATCTATTTATAATGCATCAGTTAACTTCAACTTTATTTTTATTTCAACAGAATAACTTTTTCTTATTCGACTTGGCGACAAAACGAGCAATGCATTCTCCTGAAGGAAAGTGACACTATTGGCCATAACAACGTGGCGCTTGCTAAATTGGTATACATAGCATCACATCGCGCTCGTCGTCTTGACACATTAGTGTTCAAGTCTCGTTACACCAGTAACATATACTAACTAGCATAAATCACCCCTCAAACTGGAACACAGTAATGTTTGGACATTACTATTTGTAACCTGTAAAGGTAGCCTCTTTAAACAATATCTAGTTTAGGGGCCAAAATCGTAAAAAATTCAATAGTGTTGGACTTAAAAGTATACTTTTATAAAATTATTACACTTTCGCTTCTATCGAAATATTTTTTTGAAATATCATATGAGATCACCTAACACTTGAACTTAAAGTCTATCATGAGGGGAGAGAAGGCTATTTACGCTAACCAAGTTTGGGTAAGAAATGTCAACGAAAATTGTAGAATCTTGGAGTATATTGGTTTCTTTGATGTTTTCGTTATTGAAAGCTGAAGCTTAATGAGCTCAAACACACGCCCGTTTGAGTTGAAAAGCTCGTAAGACCTTACAAACTGATGGCTTTAGTTCAAACTATAAAGTTAATCAATCAATTTAAAAATCTCGTTCTTGCAAAGAGGTAACAGCAGTAAATACCACTAATTTATATTTTATCACTAAGAAACGTAATAGGAAATTTTAGCTAATAAAATAGCGTAATTTTGTAATTTCAAAGCCAATTTAGAAGTTTAAATTGCTTCCTCAGCCACCCTTTCCAGATCGTAATTCAACGCAATGTAATCTGTGATCATCTACAGATGCGGGATACTCAGTTCAGTAATTCAATATTATTTAGGAGAATTTGAACAACAGCTAAATAAATTTCAACGTTTTATCTTTTGTTTCCGTTGTTAAAAGCAGCTGAGGAACGAAATGCGTTCTTTTGTACGACCCTACAGCAGATTTGTATCGTTATCAAAATACTTACGATGTTTTTTAATCCAAAGTAATAAGAAAGTTTATTCTTTATACTACTGTTATAAAGAACATCATCATCATCAATCGAAAGACGTCCACTTAAGCCTCTCTCAATAGTGGGGAAATTTGGGCCATCTCCTTCAACGCTGAACCTTATTTATGCAAGTTGGTGGAGAGCAAGAAACTCGTTTGTTGGCTAACACCACGAGCAATTGGGGTTGATTTCGGCCACGTGAGTTGTTGTATGGGACCCCTTACATCCCTTATTATAAAGAACATGAGCAATTAATTCTTTCAACAATCTTATTGTTTATTATTTTATTTTGTATGTATTTATGTATAGTTTTGTATATATATGTACATGTATTACCAAATTTCGTTTATCGAGTAAATTCAAATTTATCACTTCACCTACCACTGCACCTCCTACTTTCTAGGTTGACTAGCAGATAAAGAACTTTAGTATTAAGTACGTCTATTGGATTCTAAAATTTAGGAGTTGTCAGAAACGTTTTTAAATAAAATACAAATAAATAGAAATTGTTTAAAAGTTCTGATTACAATAAAGCACGATAACCAAAGGTTACAAATTATGTTTGTGACTATTGCGACGATAAAGTAAATTATTTTTGATCCTATAGACAACATGCTCTAAAAAATTTGTTATTTTTTATTATTTTATGTAATAGTACAAAATTAAAGAATTTGTGAAAGGAAGGTAGGAAAATACTCGCTATTTTACTTTCCAAAAAAGTTATGTGTGCTTCTTACTGTGCTGTGATAAAAACATGTTTTTGTCTCGTACCTTTACCTGTTTTTTTTAGTTTGAAAAATAGAAATTGATTTTATAATTTTTTTAAAAACATTTAAGGCATTGCTATTTGAATGTTACGATCTAGGTTCGACAGGGTAAAACCGCCGACGCTAAGAAAGGCCGAAAACAGTGGCATAGTGTCAACTGGCTTACAATCGGTAAAAGCATTACAAGACAAACAGGACCGTCAGTAATGTAGCGCACGAATGAGAACTTGAGTTGAAAAGAAATTTCCCGGAAAAAAATTGATGACGCAAAAGAAATACTAGATGGCAAACGTAATAGCGTATACAGGCAAGTAGCAGTTCGGCAGATTTAGTTAGGCAAGTCTTTTGTCAGAATAAACAGCGCCCGAATAAAATAATCATAAATTGCTCCCCCGCGACTAGTCCTTTCCACTGACTTTTCTTTATTTTGGACGAATTCAATTACTTTGCCCTTATCAATTCAATTCTCTCACAGTGTAGCGATAATAATAAAACTGGGCCTGATATAACTACAAATTGTAGTAAAATTTGTCGATTAGTTGTAAATTGTATAAAAAATATGGACAAAAGATCGAAACTTGGTTTACATGATCGATTTCAAAATGCGATCAGTGTTGGACAAGAATGTTTTTTATCCCTTTGACTTTTTGATATGAACGTATTCCTCAAAGTTTACACCAACGCGTTACCCGTGTGATGCGAACAAAGCATTCATTGATGGTAAGTGATATGCTTGCCGATAATAAAACCGCGCTAGTAAAGATTTACTGTATTTTCCATCTCATGTTATTTTTTTAATTTAAACTATTAATAATTACGATTGCTTTTGACATATATGTTGTTTTTTATATATGTATATATCAAAAGCAAACAAAACTTACTTATATTTACATGTATATAAATAATGAAATACAGCTTTACACGCTGCAGTACCTAAAACGTTTTAAACAATGCTGTCTATAAATGAGATAAAACAAATCATTTTAAAAACAACCTTAATTCTACAGATCTGTATCCCGGACGGTAACATGAAACATTTTAATTAAAAACAGTTTCAGATAACGTTATAGATCTGAGTTTTGGGGAAAATATTACGGCAGGGCAGCTCGTCTTTAAATTAAACCTCTCTTCTCTTTTTTCATTTGCTTCCTTTCAGTACTCACGCTTGTTTCCTTAATAGACCTCGAATTCTCTTTGCTAATTTTTATAGAAGGTAGGTTCATGAATATTTTAAAAATTCAAGCTGAAATCTCAACTATGATTATCAAAACAGGAGGTCCTTAAAGTAAATTAAACATATTTTTCATTTAGTATAATCTAATGGTGTAATGGTATAAAAAAACGTACAAAGGACATGAAAATAATAGGAAAGAAAAGAGAAACATTAGAAAAATATTCAATGAAAATAGAAATTATGCAGCGATGAAAATCTGGGAGGCGAAGCAGGAGAGGAGAGAAAAATGTAAACAGTGAACTGGAAAAACAATGAAAGATAGAATGTATGAAAAGGGAAGTTAAAATGTAAAGGGAAACAAAATGAGTATAAAAGGAAAAGTAAAGAATCAAAAGAAAGCAAAATTTCTGTGTCACTATAGAAGAAACAAGCTTGCACTAAAAATTAAAAAATGCAGCAAGTAAGATTTCGAAGAGGTTATTTGCACTTATTTTTAAAAAATTCTAATAAATTCCAAACACTGTACGATAATTTTTAAGTAACTTACACTTCGACTAAAGTAACATGATTTATTTGTTACTTATAGCAAATAATTCAGGCTACAATATTTATTACAACATATAACCTCTATACTGTTACATTTACCTGAAGTACGGAACCAATATCAAAACTATGAAGACACTGACAGTAAAAGTGTTCGTCGTTTGATATGAAAGATAAAATGTTACTTAACAATTACTTAGAGATACCAAAAAATCCTGAACAAAGAAAGACAGTGCTTCATGAAGGAAAAACAAATAAATTTGTTCTTCTATAAAGTCAAAGCAGGTTTCCAACAATGAATGAGTGGCGAGGTCGCCGACCGTACTTTCATCTCAGTCAACAATGAACTGGAACTTCGCGTACTCCCGCGGCTTCAGTAAACTTTGCCACAGCCTCCTCACCGCTGCAGTGATTTATTAACGACCTTTGAGCTGCACACTCTTTACACAGCTTATTTTCGACAGGATTTTAAACAGACTTCCATAGTACCAGAGCCCAAATATTTAATGAACTCATACTCAACTATGGGCATATTCCATGCTGTGATATACCATTTGTTCTTTCATCACAAAAAGTAAAGCCTAAAGTATTTCGAGGAGTGATTGACAGATCCAAGAAACACTCTAATTCCTGCGCCCAAATTCCACCAAGACCTAAATCTTAAAATTGAATTTTTAAAACTTGTGAATGTTTTGATCTAACAGATAAATATACCACAGCACCGTCTTTATCAATCAAGAATCAATACGGTGAAAAGGTGGTGACAAGGAAACCTTGTTATTCTTGTGGTGATATAAACATCTCTACTTACACCAGTGATAAGAACAGACGTAATACTTACTATTATATCGAAATCAGGTCTATCTTGTTGTTGAGGTACAAAGAATACCCCAAATAAACATTTTCATAACCATTTGCTTTGAATATAAATTATTTAATTTGTTACTTAGTTATTGAAACTTATATGAAGTTTCAGCATAAATGGAAGAGCTCAGAAGAGCACAAGTTTGTCAAAGCTAATTGAAATTAAATTGTTAGTTTAGCTACATTGGTCCCTGGCTACCTCTGGGCTATTAACTTACTAACAAATATTCCGGAATTGATTTTAACGAAGCTGTCGACCAATTTTTCAAACAAAAAAGAAGCAAAATAAATTTTACTAATACTTATTAGATCTAATAAATTGTTCTATAGTATTTGATTCACGTTAAAAAAGGGATTTATTGTATTCACATATTTACATTTTAAAATAAATATTCAATTACATCCTAAATATTTATTGTGAATAACCCATTAAAACAAATTTTCTTAAGTTGTTGACTGACACTCTACAATATTGTTTTCTCTTTGAGGGTACGGAATAATGTGTAGTTATTATAACTAATAATAGCAGAAGTAGGTATTGCAGTGGTACCTAACTGGAAATTCTCCAGCGGCAGAAACCTACTAATGAAGCATAAAAACCTATCCAAAGCAAAATTATGGAGATATTTTGCTACAACTTGACGAATAGAAAAACTTTTTATAATATTGCCAAGGGGCTGTGATAAACAACGCAGTAGTTTTATGCTAGACTTTAAATTTAGTACGTAGTCTTTAGCATTGTGTCCACGATACAGTTTAAACACTAATGAAGTAAACTTTAAAAAATAACGAAACAGTGAAACTACCATACTGCAACTTGACGTATGGATAAAGTTCACAAGGAACACGAAGAAAGCGTGATAAATACGGTGCCGCGGCCGCAACTGCTTATAAATCATAAAAACTTTGGCTTTGATAAAAACTACGCTGTTCCACGAAAACAAGAAAAGATATTTCTCTCAGAACAATATCCTGCGCTAATAATATTCGACGTCCTTTCATACAACTTTTACTTTTTGTGTATAAATAGTTCACTTTTTTGTTTCTGCCAAATTCTCTTGAAAAATTCATTTCTGTTCAATCAAAATCATTAAGACATTCACAAAGTATAAAACATTTAAGTAAATATATGTCAAGTAGTAAGGCATTAAATGCTAATTTCCTTTGTAAAACTTAGATAAAAAATATTATCAGAAAATATTTATTATAATATATTTAGACACGATAGAACTTACCTAAATTTATTTATTTATAATGCTTCATGCACAAAACAATAAGTACACAGGCGGACTTAATGCCATATGGCATTCTCTAAC
>DWLS01006746.1:0-11351 GCA_018246255.1 Pachliopta kotzebuea | reverse complement strand
GGGGCAGGGTAGTGAATGCAAAAGCGACCCTACCTTGCCCCAACAACGCGGAGGCGGGTTCACGGGGGGGTTTTTAGTGGGTGCGAGTCCCACACAGTGCCTTCCGCCACCCCCGTGGCGGGAGGGCAGTACGTAGGCATTTTCCCCCCCACAAAAAAAAAAATCATTGTTACGTTAATCACTGCTGAATCATCATTAATGATTAAACCTATAGATAAAAATGAAAATATGCAAACTGGTGATACATTTGAGAACATCAAAATCCAGTGCTCAGTGTAATCTGCAAACATTACTGTGAACCGGTTTAAATAGTGTAGTAAGCTACCGAAATTAATGGGGCAACGAGACCTAATACCTTATATCTCAAGGTGTGAAGCGCAATCTGTGGTAGTGTATCCTAACTAGCGCCACGCTCTTATGGGCAAGCGTATCACTTACCATTAAGTGAACATCATGTCATTGGCCGATGAACATGTTCGTTCATTGCTAATAAAAATAACTTAATTGCAGCGAACTTTTCATTCGCGCGTTTGTGACAGTTTTATGAGAAAAAAAAAAACGCGTCATAAATTTAGCAGCGCCTAACGAAGCTCAAAATAGCTTCGCTTTATAACACAAAAGAACAACTCAAATCAAAACTGGGCCACGAACGCACACACAAAGCCAATTAACTGCTACGTACGTACGGATTTAATTTATTATATGCGGAGACACGAAACTCATGGTACAACTTTTATATCATGCACCGTAGCGACGGTCGCACTGTGAACATTTAAACTGCCTCACATCATTACTGCACCGACAATAATCTATGGTTCAATTTAAAAAAAGGATTTCTGTTTTATTCGTTTTTATGTTTAGTGATAAAAAACATTCGTCATTGTTTTGATAAAAACTTGAAAATAAAATTTGACCTAGACTTCACCAGCGTAGTCTTGACCGAGGCTTTATCATTTCGAGATACTAAAGAGTGAAATATTTATCCTAACCAAAGAACTAATAAAGATAAAGGTATATATGTTTATAACTAAATAAAGATTTTTTCAAACGATTAAGTTCTGTTTCTTGTTCACTAGATCGCGTGTCTTTATTCAGTTGCTTTTGTTCCTCCCGGCCGCAAAGTAGGTAAATCTGTGAACAAGCACAAAAGCTTTTAATAACTATTATACACACAAAATAGGATGAAGTGTTAATTGTGTTTAGACTTTAAACTGTATTAGATGTAAAACGGCTCGTGTAGTAATATTACTGCTTATTTTTAGCGAGTTTAATTAAGACAAATTAATTCCTAATTAAACGTTAGCAACTAAATGATTATGAAGTTGTTTAGTAACGTTTACAAAGACGAAGAAGATGCTTCTATAAATCTTCTTTACTGTATCCTAATATCTTAATATAATTGAATTACGTGTAAATACAAATTTGAGTGCATTTTGTTCATTGTCCAACGTAAAGGAGGTTCAATGCATTTTTAAAATGTCCTCTCCTTTTCTTAATTTTTGTTGGGTAGTAAACGTATTTATGTATTTGTATTTTCATATATATTACCATGTATATGAATTTATGCATTATGTTGTATGTACATATAAGTACTGATACCTTATATTTATATTCAAATTTCAACTCTATTGCTACAACTACACGCTCTCACTAGCATGTTTTCACCTAAATATATAGTTGGAAGAGAAAGCCCATTGTCATTATGTCCGCCTATTGAATCCTAATTATAGGCATTCCTTACAAAGTTTTCAAAAAAAGATAAAAGGATACATCGTAATCTGTACGTAAAAACTAGAAAACAAAATCACACAAGACTTAAAAAATAGATATTTTCTCTGTAAGTTCTGTTGAAATTGTGTATTTTCTATTTAAACTTCAAATGATATGGATATTATTAATTGAAAACTTTTCGCATGTGTATCTGTAAAACGCCGTAACAAACGAGTATAATGCAATACAAAGGCCGTTACACGTAACAATTTGAAATATAACAAATGATATTCGTTACGAATTTGTGGACACTCGCCGTCCGCCGACAGATTCATTTTGTTTGACATAGAACAATAGTACAGCGGTTTAATAACACACATCTATTTGTTGAACACAAACTTATTTTATAAAACAAATAGAAATTTTCGTAATTTTTATATTGGTTCGTACATTAAAATATTGCTTTAATAATAAACGAATGAGTATTCTTTTATTAAATTAAGTTTATGTTTGTTTTTCGAACGAATTTCTGTATTAATATGTGCGTGCGAGTATAAAATCTACTGTCGATGCCTTCTTCTTATTTCTCATATATAACAAAAAACCGAATACTGACTACAATACTTTGCGGTCATATTCAAGTTATTGTATGTATAGTACTTTAGTATTTATTCGTCCAAAATTTGCGTCTAAATCAGCACACGATCGCGGCTAAAATACCCGATATTACTTAAAAACATGTCAGATAATTACAAAAACAGGTAAATCTTAGTACTCGAAATAGATACTTCATTCCCAAGAAGCGTAAGTTCGATTCCTGCTTCCAGTAAAAGAAAAAGTGAGGATACCAATCAAAAGGAGGAGATGGCAAACCAAGGGTTCCATAGGCCGCTTTCGCTCGATTTCACGCAACACACGTTTGGCCTGTGAGTAATTGCTCTGCGTCAAAACAGAGTCCCGTTTAATAGCTTATATTTCAATATATGTTAACATGCCGGAAGCTTAAACGCATTAAGTAAATGATAGTCATGCATCCACAAATGCAAATCTAAGGAGCGTAGCTGACTGATGCATAGAGTGGGAAGTACGGCATCAGGCGGCAGGTCACGCGTGCATTTTGATTGCTTTGATGTTTGTTAGGGGGCCGGGTTGCGCAGGAAAATAGGAAATGTGCATCCGGCTTTCACCCGAGCTCGTTCTGCAAACCTGTTCAGGTATTCCTTCTGCAGTTTTCACACATGCCACCTCCTTTTTCCGCTTTCTATAGTTTATTGTTTATTATATTCACATCAGAAGTTATGTATTAAGCAATATGATGGTCAATGTATGTTAACTATGTGGTAGATTAAAAAATCTATGGAAAACTAGAATTAGCCTGAACAAAAGAGTAAGGACGAGAACAGCACGAGAAGGGGACGAGATAGTTGTGAGGAAGGCACGGGAATTGGACGAACATAGCACGAGATGAAACGGGAATGGGTCGAGAACCAGACGAGAAAAGCCCAAGAATAAAGCAGGACAGTGTATGTAACAAGAAGTTTTG
This sequence comes from Pachliopta kotzebuea, assembly GCA_018246255.1. Taxonomy (NCBI): domain Eukaryota; kingdom Metazoa; phylum Arthropoda; class Insecta; order Lepidoptera; family Papilionidae; genus Pachliopta; species Pachliopta kotzebuea. The sequence goes on along the minus strand of DWLS01006746.1, from coordinate 8,098 downwards.
TGTTATGTATGAGACGCGAAATAACATGCACTGTGATGTAGAAACATTTTAATATGTGCAAGTTAATAATATAAAACAGTTTCATCTGACGGTAAATTCAGACAAAAGTGTGTTTAATATTTGAGCGAAACGCTCGGACTGACTTTGGCAACAGTTTTTAATTCTTTTTCTTGGTGTCTGGTCACTTTCATCACCGTAAAGGCATTATTAGGCATCTAGCTCACGGATATGGACTCCACGAGTTAAAGCAGTCAGTCAATATATTCAGAATAAATTAAAGAAACATAACAATTAATCAACTATCTACCACCCTATTCATCCATTCCAATTCCAAATCAGTCTTTGAATCTAATATGATAAAATTTGACCAGATCTGAAATTTAAAAAATAAATGGCTAACACCCGATACGTTTAAAAGTTAAAACCATTTTCAGTTTCGTGATATGAAAACATTATTCAATTTCCCTTGTCGTTCTCTGGGCGCTGCGGCGCTTGACGTACGGCCCGTACCGAAATTTATTCAGCGCCTTTCTACATCCACTACATAAAACTTATATCGATTTTACTATTTGAATTTGGATTTATTATATACTCCGGTTTTTTATACTATAAAGCAGTAACGAGTGCTCGTAATGATTAAACAACGTCACATTAACAATGTGGCACTTGTAGATCTCTGTTGCCGGAGCAGTCTAAATAGATACCACCGTAGCTCCTATTGCAGCTAGCAAACAGTGCTGCTCGAATATTACTGTGCTCAAGTTTGTAGTGTGTTATAAGGTAATAAATATACTGGCACAGGGAGACTTACCACCTTACGTATTAAGACGACGTGCGCACTGTGGTACTATATATATCATTTTATCATGTTATCACCAGATGAATGTCATGCTCATATTATCTCCTCGTCGAATGAAAAAAACGTTCAAGTGAACGTGAACGAATATATGTATCTATTTTATGTATAAACTGTCAAAAGATTTGGTTTGGTTACTTTAATTATACACTTCTGCCTATTAAGATTAAACGTATATATTCTCCATATTTGACCTGAAAGTAATGGTCTGGGTGAAAGTGACGTGAAGAAGCTATGAGCGTCGCAAAATGATCAGTGTGATAACCCCGTCGAAGTTTCTTGTATTATCCTTTAGTATATTTAATTTTTAACGTTACGATCGTTAACAGATATTTTAGAAATTAAAAGCGAACATTTGCATTATTATCCGTATTTTAAAATAATGGCCGACGATAAAAATGTGACGTTGTTTTATGTACTCTCCGGAGAGATGATAACAGCGACGTCCCGTTTAGGAAAATCGCGTTCGTAAATTATATGAAACACATACAGTTACGTAAGAATACATAAAAAGTAATGTAAGCTTACTGCCTTATAGTATACTGTATAGTATAAGAACATTCTTGTTTTTTATATTAGACTTTTTTATTTTGTTAAAAAACTATAGGTACTGGATTTTTAAGGGAAAAGGTATAATTTGACTATGTAGCTGCCTTACTATAATGATTTCATTTAGTTTACTATGGTAATCACCATCTTCATCATCATCATTATCATCAGATAGACGTTCACAGGTGGGACATAGGCCTTCTTCAGTAGCGAGGGGATTTAAGACGTCTCTCACCACGCTGGTACAATCCAGGTTGATAAGGAGCCAGAGCCTCGTTTATTGATTAGCAGGATGCACCGCGAGCAGGTGAGGTTGGCTTGGGTCCCATGAGGTGTTGTGTGGGACTCTTTACACCCCCAATATTGCCATATACCGTCACTATCTTTATGGAAAATATAAGATATGAAAGAGACAGTAATATTAGTAAGTGATAGTGTGGCCTCCGTGGCGCAATCGGCTAGCGCGTTCGGCTGTTAACCGAAAGGTTGGTGGTTCGAGCCCACCCGGGGGCGAAACATCTATTTTTTTTATAATAATTATACGTACACAGAAAAATAAAACAATATCTCTTGATTTATATTAAAAATGTTACAATACTTATTATTCTCTTTTGACTTACATATCATTTACAAGATTTGTTAACCTATTGAACGTCATAACAGAAATTACCAAAAAGCATTTTTTTAATAAAAAAAATACTTAAAAGTCATTGGTGATCTTTAAAATATACTCTTTTTATTGAGACTAAAAACTTTCCAACAAATTAAAGAAAATTCACTTCAGTCACCAGTTACTGGCCTTAGTGCTACGGGACAAAACTACAATTTACTTTATGAGGTCACCGGCGACCTACACGCCGTTCAACGTGTTAATATAATTAAATAATAATAATTATGTAACTATTAATAAATATTATAAAATAGATACATCGTTCATTATCTAATGCAAAAGATTTTCATTACCTCCTTTTTAAATCTTGTTCTCTGTCTTTTTTAAAAATGGATCGGATTTCCGAATATAGTAGTTTGAGATAAAAACGCAGATTAATTGGGAAAATGTTTTAGGTATGTATAAGTGGATTTTTTTTAATTATAAATTCATCAGTTTGAAGCCGGGGCAAGTTTTTAATTAGTTCAATGGGTAGGTTGGATTTGGTCCATGTCCATGAATGGGCACTATTAAACCGAACTGTACGTCACATGCCCCGGGGTAACTTCGCCCGCAAACTCAAAGTTCCCACGCCGCGGTTATTAGCTTTGCGAGCAAATATTGCTGAAACACTAACTAAATATTTGTTTCGCCGATTGCACAACCGACTGCGATGATACATTGTTGTTTTGTTCGAAGATATCTAACAAGTTTCAATAAAAAAAATATACTCGAGGGGTTCTGTATTTCTGGCTCTATTTTCATTTGTGATGGTAAGTTACAATACAATATGTAGGGAGGAAACAAAAATTCTTCATAAGCTGATAGACGGTCTACTGTTGAACATAAGCCCCGCCCACAAGTGGAGGGATTTGGGCCATCTCTCACCACGCTGGCCTCATATGCTAATTTGTAAAGAGCCAGAGCCTCGTTTATCTAATATAATAAAATATAAGTAGTACCGCGAGCAGGTGAGGTTGATTTGGTCCCGTGAGTTATCGTGTGGGACCCCTTACGCACTACTACTTAATGTACACGTACTTAGATTGTTAAAATATACATAAACTCTTCTTACCACTTCATAACGTGGCCGGGAAATTAAACTGGGGACTTGTCTTACTAAACCAGTACTTAGCCACTATGCTGCGAAAGTACATCAAACAAAAGTTTTACAAATTATTCTCCAGGTTTTCGAGAGTTTCATCTCAAATTAGTCTAAATTTATATATATTTAACGGATTATTAATAATCACTAAATGCAACCATCATTTATAAGCATATAAAAGTGGCTATTCTTTTTTTATTAGGCGCATTCGAAATACATACAAAATAATTTTCCAATGTAAATGAAGCAACATTTTAAATTGCCTCCAGAGGGCCTGCTCCCGCGTAACTCCAGCTTTTATCGTCGATTTTAACCTTTGGTAATAATGTGGATATTTTGCCTTTTTGTACATCAAACGCTTATCCCTTAGGGTTCCGTAACCGTCTATATTAATTGTACGAAACGCTTTCGCGTTATAATCGCTTTTAATTTTAATTCCTCCTTTATTTTAAGTTTCTCATTTAAGTTTCTATCTTTCTGGTAATAATGGATGAAAAGTTCAATTGGATTTTTAGAACTAAATATTTCCATACTTTTGAATTTTTGATGATATTTCAAAGTTTTTTTTTTTCATTTAATATATTAAGCGTATTTCTTGTGTCATGTTATAATTTCCGTTGCTATCTGCTTACTACTTATGTAAAAATAGAGTGCGCATTATGAAACTATATTGGAAAGGAATAAAAAAGTAAAAGCATGATTAAAACATTTTTGTAAAACGCTATTTATAGAAAAACTATAATATTTAATAATTATTCTATATGTATTTCATCATTATTTAAGTCTATTGATTTCCCCTAGTAATGACTTCTCCAATTGATAGTAATTTTATTGGACAGGTAAGAACAGCAGTAGGGAATAAAGCGGTCTCTTAAAAAGGTTGGAAAATACTACACACGATCAACCATTATATTATAAAATCCTCTATCAACTAAAACTTGAGGAAAACTCATTGAGATGATGTGTGAACAATGAGAAATCTTAATTGTTTTGAAGAATCTGGAGCACTGAGAAGTTTCACATGAGATCACCCCCGAACTCTTCATCAGTTTTACAAACGAAGGTAATGTACAAACAAAAATGGAGTTTCGGAACAAAGATTTGAATAATCACTAAAATTAATAGATTATTTATATTACAGAAACAGTCACAATTATAAATGATTATACTTTTTAATTTTTAAAAGCAGATGTCCCAAGTACTTTGAATATTTGTGCCCAGAACTCCGCGGTGGAGGAATGGCATTTCTAAGTAAGCTGGTCCTAGGTGTATAGCCGAAGATCGGGCAAGTGGTGCTCCTTGTGAGAGACCTATGTCCACCAGGGCATTCTCCAGACTGTCGCTGAAGATGATGATGATGTTCTTTGGCAGTCATGAGATTACCCTACATTGGTCTTCCTCAGAGGAACATCGCCAAAATTTATTTACAACTACACCAACGAAAGTCGCATAATTAAATTCTGCCGTCAGTTAGATAGAAGTATGCATACTTGACCGCGGAATCGAATCTCTGTCCTTATAGAAAATTTAACTCAATATTTATAAAATCCATTAATGAGAATCATCAGTCCTGGATTGGATTTTGAGAGAAGTGATTCATAAAGTAATTTTGATTTAACTTACAAACGACAGAAATAATTTCCGCGTTAATAATTCAATGAGACAAATGTACCATAAAAATTGAACGTCGAAAGAGCATAATTGAAGTTACATTACAAGGTGTAACTTAAGTTAATTTGTTTGAGCACTCAGGTTTTATTAATTGAGAGTAAAAAAATATCAATCCCATTTCAGATGTTCGATTTAATTATGTTTTAACATTTGTTTATAGCTTCATATTAATAAACAATATTAACAAAGGTAAAAAATTAAGTTAAAAAGCGAATGTATAAAGCAAATAAATGCTTCCATGAAGCTGCAAGTCATTCTTTTCTCTCTGCCTCTCTCTTTCCTGTATTTCTGTCTCTCTGGTCTCTTGTTCTTGTCTTTGGAATTTTGTTGATGTAATAATTTTTTTTTAATCCTCCTGGCTAACTGCCATCCACATATTTTAGTTCTGATGCATTACAACATTACTGTTTATCATCTACTACATCATCTATCTCATCATTTACTGGTGTAATAACGAAAGTAACTTTAAATTTTGATTATGAATTAAAGTAAACAAATAAACGATTCTCGCTTTTATTAATTTTACTACATTGTCTATATATTAGTATATTTAATACAATAGAAAAATATTTAATTGCTGTAAAAACCCGCGTCGAATTTGCTCCGGTCGCGTTATACAAAATGACAAAAGCACTTTGGGATCAAAGTTTTAATTGAAGGATTTCCTTTTTATTATGTCTACTGTCTGTTACTGTTCTGAGACGGCGCTGAAGAAAGTTTTCGAAATCAATTTAAATACTCCACAAAGAATGAATCTGGAGGCTTATCATGATATTGTCAAAGCAAAAGATTAAATTTTAGGATTAATTATTATAGCCGAGAATGAAGTTGTCCAGATATAATATAATAACAGTATTAACTTTTTAATAATATGTTAACATAAACTAGGAGCTTAGTCAAAATCTAGAAAGATTTATGGTCTGTTGAAAAGCTATAGAGTATATGATTAATTATATCTTTAAAAAGTACAAACCTTGGGTCCAATAATTCACAACTGATAACCAAATTGGAGGCCTTTATTACATAATAAAGGACAAAAATTAATGAAAAGATAAAAATTGTTATAATTTAAATGATAATCAGTGTAAACACTAAACTACAATTTTGTACGCTTGACCAAAATAGATTGCAAATGAAATTGGATTGTTCCTTTTAGATGCTGTTAGACTCATTGATGACTATTATAGCTTCATCGAACTCGGAGCTAGTAAATACTAAAATCCGTAAAAGTAAATGAAACAAACAAATTATTAATTAATGAAATGCAGAAATGGAAGGGAAAAATAGAGAGAACGGTGATAAAGAGAAAATAAAAAAACGTGTGGTCCTTAATACTCACAGATACGAGGAATATGATTTAAAGAGGAGTTTAGTTCGTGGAGACTAAGGTAATATTGTAATAAAGATTTCGAAGAGTTATGAAATGATAAGAATTAGCGGAATTAATGTCGAAATAAGGTTCTATTTAAAATGTTGAAAGCCCAAAACATGAAGCACTACATAGTATCAGCAGCTCGTTTAAAACGTTATTGAGCAGAGTGCGGCACAACTTCACCCGCTTTGCGAGATGTTTCACGAACAATTTATATTAACAAATTTCGTCTCGCGCACCCTTTGTATGAGAAAGTGACATGTTTTATACTTTTTTTTAAACTAGACGAGCGAGATTTTCACCTGATGGTAAGTGATACGCTTGCCCATAATAATATGGCATTAGTAAAGATGGTATACACAATACTTCATTGCGCTCGTCACCTTGCGACATAAGCTGTTAAGTCTCATTACTCCAATAATTTTACTAGCTTACAAGAGACTTTAACTTTAGAAGAACTGGAACACTAATATTTGCACTTTACTTATTGTCGGCTGCAATAGGAACTGCAGTAACTAGACGGTCTCCGGCAACTGAGACCTACCACAAGTATGTACTCAACGGCTTAGTTTTTTGGATGCCGAGGATGTTTCTTTTTAATCTGTACAGTTTTTAGTGTTTTTCGGTAGACATTTTTTAACACAACTATAGTGTTTCTAGAAAAATAATTCTTTATAAATTAACATTTCGTTAATGATGGAATTACACCAGTAGATTTGCCAGGGCATATTTACTATACATACAGTTAATGTTTTGAAAATCTTTTGATTGACATATAGTTGATATACAGCAGAGGTATTTTAAATAAAATTAAAAAAAAAGATGTAAAGATACTCTTAACGAAAAACTACATCAATTTTTTACAGGGAATTTGATGTAGTGAAATTTAAATAAATAAATAGTTGCAGTATTTATATACATATACACACTCAACGTCTAAGTTCAAACTTACATAATGCTTATGCCTGCTGAGGACCAAATAGATTTAACTGTATTTGAGAAGTACACTGAAATTAATACAAATACTTAGGAAAAAATGTTAGATTTTGATTGCACCTTGCGTGTAGGTTCTGTAGCTGAATAAATCCCTTTTCAACCTACAGGAGTAATAAGTTTTATCAGCGATTAAGAACCGTTTAATGACATTGCACGCGATGTATTCTGAAACGGTAAAATAACAATTGTACGTCGGACAGAGGCCCCTCTCAATCAAACGCAAACTGAATCAATTCGGATCCCGAAATTGCTGAACGCTCTCCACTAACTCACACCAGCGGACATCGGAGAATTGTCCTTTGCGGGCTCGATGCAATTTGGCACTTTCTCTCTGTCATGATCAAACTGGAATGGCTGAAACGTTCATTATTCGCAGTAGCATAAATTTATGTCTACTTCCCAACACAAAAACCGGTAAACAAATATAAATTATTTCATGTATTGGCATTTTTAGTTCAGTTGATGGAAATATTTAAATCCTTACTACCATCTCCGCAATTATAAATCTACCACCATGGTCTAACAACATTTGTGTTCTGATTGTCAACATATGAGAGCCGAAGTATTTTGACTAACGCTCTTTAGCATCCACAACACTATTGTCATTTACCATAACAGCTTATCAAATAACGGTCACTTATTACTGTAAATAAAAAAAATACTTCAAGTAAAACTTATTGGTATGTAAATACCAAGTCAGTATTACCCTGAAAATGAAAAAAAAGTCACAATTTATTGTTGTACTTAATAAATGAAGTGATTACTTGCTTCTATTAAAAGAATTTTTTAAATATTTTTAATTCATTATGTCTGTTTGTGTTTGTATTTATTTGTACTTGACACTTGATCTTTATTATAATACTTCTGTTCTATTCTTTTTTAGGTGAGGAATAAAAAAAA
>DWLS01006745.1:0-11351 GCA_018246255.1 Pachliopta kotzebuea | reverse complement strand
CATGTTGTTAGTTTGTGTTCCAATACCCATCCGCCCCACACGCGTGAGAGTGCGATTATGCCTCGCCGCGCGCCGCTTATCCGCACGACTCTATCATTACTTGAACCCTCCCTACTTACGTCCCTAATTCATTACATGAACTTCCCCTTTCTGAACTTTAACTTTCTTTACATATGCTCGTTCTGCATCTTTTATTTATTTTCCGTTAAAACTTGATTATAACCCCTATTAATCGAAATAAATAATTATGTAAGCTGTTGTAATGTATTCCGTTATATGACATTACAATAAAATAATTAATTTATCATTATTAATTATTATAATTCGTTACAGTACTTTAAATTTACTTTCATTGCTGCAGTGATATCTTACAAGAAACCGCCTAGTACTACCGCAGTTTCTATTTTTACCATCAAATAGTAATATACAGACATTACTGTGTTCCAGTTTGAAGGACGCTGTATGATAGTAAAATTACTGGAGTAACGACACTTACCATCTTAAATCTTAACCGATAAGTGCAATGTTGTGCATTTTAACGAATGCTACGTTGTTATGAAACAGCTTTTTTGTAATATTATTCGTAAATAAAAGTTATATGAGCAAAAACAGAAAAAAAGTCAGCAGCAATATGAAATTGCAATTTCCGATGCAAAAGCACTGTGCAAAGAACCAACAACTCTAAACTAAGCAATCCATTCAAGCAACGCAAATGTAAACTTTTTTAATACTTCGCTGGACTTTGTACTTAAGTATGATTTAATCGAAAAATATTGAAGTGTGACGTTGACAAGTGATTGATGGTTTTAGATTCCACTTTTTTATAGAAACCTTGCTATAAATCATTGAAAGATAAAAAAGGAAACGCTGTCATTTTGCGGTAACTCAATTCAATTTTGAGCAAAATTTTGTAAAAGAAAAATAAACACTTAAATGATTTTTAGTCTTTACATTTACTTTGTTATAATATACGTTATAAAATCTACTTGATACATCAAGAGATGAGAACAAATTTTCCTTGTTTTCTTAGTAGTATTTTGAGTAAAGCAAAGGCAGTATTTTCTTATCTGCAATCGGTTGAGACTTGACCTCAATTTTACTTGGTGTTCAGTGACATAGAGGCCGTGGGTGGTGGAATATTCTCGCTTTAAATAATCTGTTAGACATTTATTGAAAGCTAGAACATAAAAATAGTGGCTATGAGAAAATCTTACCACCATCTGCATAACACGTGAACTTTTAATACGGGATTTAGGACGCATGATATAAAGCAACTTAGGTACGTATAGCGGCGTTAATACGTAAGCTACTTCATATCCTTGATGATGATGTCAATGATTTAGAAGTTATAGTGACGTACGATAGGATTTATTGAAGTAATTCATAGTGTTCAGTAATTTATTGATCGGACGACATCCGATAGCCCTGCGTAGAAACTCTCGCTCAGTTGACTGGGCGCAAGTTCTCGTCGTCCGATCCTATTGAATGCAATTGACACCGTTTGTTAACTGAACGCGCACCTAGCTCCATTGAAAGCAATCTAGATGATTTAGGTAATGAAATTGTTCTCAATTTACATCGGAATTCGGAATAATATATATTTTAATGCAGCATTTCCCAAGAAATTTAGTCTTATGTCCCACTTCTTAGTAAAAAAAAATTCTGTGTACCTCGTCCATTGCAATTTTTATCAAATATCCCACGAAAACAAATCAACATTACCAGCCCATAGACGTCCACTGCTGGACATATGCCTTTCCCAATGATGGGAGAATTTGGGCTATGTCCTTCCAGGCTGGCTCAATGCGTGTTGATGGGGATCCAGAGCCTCGTTTGTTGATTAGTAGGATGCACTACGATTAGCTGAGATTGGCTTGAGCCCCCTGAGTTATTTTATTACCCATTACACACACATCCAAGAATAACTAAAAACCAAAAAATACTATAAATTATATTAGATCTTTTTAAATAGTTGCTAATGCTTCTTTAAATAACAAAATTGCCTCCATGAAGCCCTTGAAGCCTATATACCTTGAGTAACACTGTTTTAAAATGGCAAATGTTTACCAAAATACAAAACACAGCACAACGCGAATTAGACGGACCATCGTAAGAATAGAAGTTTCATTATTTTGCTGATGTATTGTTTGGTTTCACTTTTTTATGCTATGATCCTGTCATTACGTTTAGCGGCTTTTCTCATTATACTAAGGAAAAATTTACAAATATTCCCCATCGATATTCGTCCTGCATCAAATAAGTGTTCACTTTTTATTGTTAATATTCCACTTAATATTCTATATGTAAGCGTTATATGAAACGCATAAATCGTAATTTTATCGGTACACATGCCCGGAGACGAAAAGGTATGATAACATTGCAAAAAAAGCTGCTCGTAACTCTTTAGTTACGTGAGGAGCATTTGATTGGAAAACATTTATTGGTGGTAGGTCTTTGTTGAAAAAGTCTTGTTAAATACTACCTTCGCTTCTATTGCAACCGACAAACAGTACTATGTTCTGATTTGAAGGCGGTGTTAGTGTAATTACTGGGTTAACGAGACTTAACACTACGTCTTAACATGACGAGCGTAATGTGGTGCTGTGTATACTATCTTCACCAGCGCTACATTGTTATGGGAAATGTATCACTTATCATCAAGTGAAAGTTTTATTCGTCCCGTCGGCTTTGCGAATAAAAAAAAACATTCCTCTCAAAATAGTATCCCTATGAGGTAGCTAATATAATTAACTAATTAAACTATAGATAAATAGATACAGAAAAGTATAAGGGCTTCCATACAACAATTGACGGGACTCAAGCTAACCTCACCTGCTCATGGTGCACCTGGCTAATCAACAATCGGGGTTTTGACTCCCCACCAAGCCACATCAAGCCAGCATGGTGGGAGATGGCAAAAATGTCCCCATTATTGGATTAGGCGTAGGCCGGGCTGGGCGTACAGCAGAGGACGTCTATCGGTTAATGATACAGATTCTAATCTTGCCAGAACTTCCATCATTAGGTAAAATTTATTCATCATCTTAAAAACTCATCGCTGTCTACTTCTGAATGTATGGTTCGCTATCAGTCGATTTCCTTGATCTTGATCAGGACCAGCATCCATGAGCTGTATCATTTGAAACATTGTAGTACTCGCAGAACAAATCACGTTTTGAAATTATTGTGTAACAAACTTTTCTTGTTATAAACTCTACGACGACTGATATAAGAGAAATGAAAAAACAAACTCACTTATTGGATCACGCAATTATCTACGATTTGTTTCTGAGTATTAACTATTAAAAGGTCGAAAAGCCTTTTAAATTATGTGATATATAGATATAATAGTTTGGGGGAAGTCTTTTCGCATTACAGTATGTATGAACTCGTAATAAAATTTCTTTGGCTATGCTATTAGTATCTGACTGGTTTTGGTATCATTGAAAGATAAAATTTTAAAGAACATAATTGATTATGAGCTGTTACCACCAGGCAGGACCATCGATTCTAAACTCTACTCCGAACAACTAATGAGATTAAAGCAAGAAGTTGATAAAAAGCAGTCGGAATTAATGAACAGAAAGGGTGTGGTTTTTCGTCATGATAATGCTAGACCTCACACATTTTTAGCCACGCAGCAAAAATTAAGAGATTTTGGATGGGAGGTGTTAATACATCCGCCGTATAGTCCTGGCCTTGCACCTTAAAATTTCCACCTGTTTCCGTCTCTTCAGAATTCTTTAGGCAGTGTCAGGTTAACATCACAAGAGGACCGCGAAAACCACTTGTTGCGGTATTTTGATCAAAATTCTCAAAATTTCTAGCAATGGCATCATGTCCTACAAGATGGTAAAAAGTTATCAAACGAAATGGTACCTAAATATAAATAAACTATATAAATAATTGTTTCGTATTTCCTTAAAAAAATGCGAAGAAACCCGTTCCCAAACCTATTTAATATAACTGGGTAATATTTTCTCTCTTATACATATAGACAGCTTTTTTACTATACCATAGAGATTAGTGACTTGGAGTTTGAACCTCAGTGGTACAGTGATTAAAAACGTGTTTCTTTTATACATAGGTTGATAGTTCAATTTTTTTATTCGCTGAAATAACGAAACAATCAAGGCATTGATTCGATATCAAGTGATAAGATTTCGGTACACCCAACACTACATTGCGATTATCGCTTTAAATAATAAAGTGTTAAGTCTCGTTACCCCAGTAATTTTACTAGCATTCAACACCCTTTAAACCAGAACACAGTAATCTTTATACAGTACTGTGTGTAGGCTGCAATCGGAGCTGCGGTGATACCTATTAAGATGATCTCCGCCAACATAGACCTACCACCAGTCTGCAAGGATATGGTAAAATCTGGATAGTGATAAAGTTTTTTTTTTTATTAAATCTTTTACTAAAATATTTTTATTACTACGCGGCGATGATGAAGACGGTCACTTGATAGTAAGTGATACGCTTGCTCATTATATGGTGCTGGTTAAGATAGTATACACAGTACCAATTGCGCTAGTTGCCTAAGGACGTTAGTAGTTAAGTCTCGATACCTCAGTAATTTCACTAGCATACCCTTCAAACCGGAACACCGTAATTTTTTTTTTTACTTATGTATAGGTTAATGCTTGACCACGATGAAATAAATTAAATGAAAGTAAAGTACTGTTTATAGGCTATACCTCACACATTTTTAGCCACGCAGCATAGGGGGACCTATTTTGATGGTCTCCGGCAAAAGAGACCTGCAGTGGTAGGATAGGAATAGACTAGTGAGTCTACAGCAGGGATTATGGCAGAATTTGGATGGTGACGTAGTATTTTTTATTAAATCTACCGCTACATATCGCTGTGACTCATGAAATCTGTAGCATTCTAGACAAGCACTGTTCACCAAGCACAGCATGAAAATGGGGACAAGTGCCATACTTTAATTTACGTATCAACAATTCTCAAGTTTCAGCATAAAATTAATTAATTTTTAATTATGAGCTGGGAGAGGGGGGTTGTATTAAAATATTTGTTTGTACAAATGTCGGTTAGTTTTGAGCATTACCTTCACAAACAGCAGTGTCCTGTAAACAAGGCTTGATTACAATTTGATCCCCGAAACCGTATGTCCGCGAGCGAAGTAATTACTCCATTTGGCGTTCGGATTCCGCTTCTGTTTGCCATGTCAACATCCTTGATTAGATTTTTTTTTATGTTTATCACTCTAATTTTGATAATTAACTTTCAACAATTGTCCACTGTGAATTTTTAGAATTTTTTATTTATTTTGCATATATATTCCTTACAAAATACAGCCGGATTCCGTTTACGCAGATACTACTACAACTTCAATTTCTACCGTAAAATTATAATGCTGAAGTCACAGCGATGCTATTATAACGGTAGATTTAATATAAAAAACCCGGTTATTATCCAAATTCTTCCACATCCCTGCAATCACTGGTGGTAGGTGTCTGTTGCTGAAGACCATTTGAATAGGTCCCCTCATAGCTTACCAACAATACTGTACTAACATCGCTGCGTTTCGGTTTGAAGTGTAGTTAAGGAAGGTATGCTAGTGAAATTACTAGGGTAATAAGCTTTAATACTTTACGTCTCAAAGCTACGACAGCTACGTGGTGGTATATGTATTATCTTAACACCACGTTTCTTAACTTCATTTCGTCGACTTATCGAATAAAAAGAAATATTTCTTTTGTATTGTATTTAGTAAAAATGATCTAGTTTTAAATTGATAAGTTGACTAATAAATTTATATTAAAAATAATTATGTTAAGGTAACGGGTGGAAAGGTTTTTAAAAACTAATGCTTGGGACTACGGTCTCAAGTCAAGATGTTAAGTTAATAAAAATTCAGAGAGAACTGACTTTATTTAGTAATACAAGCTTTTTATATACACCTTACAATGGTTCCTTATGGCCAGCTTATCAACTATATATGATTAATGGGTCCGTTACCCGAGTATAACGGATTCCTATTTCATGTTATCAGTAATTATTTCCTTTGTTTATTATTAGTCTTTCTGTAATGACAATGTAGCTCACATTTAATTTGATTGATTAACCAATAAAAGAAATGTAAACCTGTAAATAACGTATTAGAATTTACTATAATTCCATAACAAAATTACAGTTTTCTCTTTGATAAGTATTTCAGAAACTTACGTATAAATTTTATCTATGTTCAGTATATAAAAGCTATAACTGTATGCTTTATGTTCACTTCATTTACCAAAAATTAAATCTATTACGTTCAACGAAGCATAAGATTCTTTAAAAGCTTTCCCACAATGTCAATACTAATATGTATGATAATGTAGAAATAGCTGCCTTTCAAATGGTTTTCCATTTAACAGGCAGCGGGGAGGCATCAGGACTCTTTACCATTTTAAGATGCATAAATGAGAATACAAAAAAGCAAAGTATAAAATAAACTTATTTAAAAAGTTAGTTAAAATACAAGTGTTTAAATACCGGATTGAGAACTAAGAAAAATAATAGATAGTACATCTGATGGTAAGTGATATGCTTGTCCATGATATTATAGCGCTTCTTCAGATGGTATATCACCACATTTTGCTCGATGGCTTGAGATGTAAGATTATAGATTTCGTTACCTCAGTAATTTCAATAGTATAAAACACCCTTCAAACTGGAATACAGTAATGTTTGCACAGTACTGTATGGCTGCAATTTAAACTGCGGTGGTTTCTACCTAAACGGAGACAGACTTAACATGAGTGGCTAAATATATTTATGACCTGGATTAATGAATAGTCTAATACCGTGATCTTTTATAAGAAAATAAATATTAAGAATAAATAACAGGTCGTAAGTTGTCAGAGACCATCTAGGAAGGTGCCACTGACGCTGCTATTAGTACCGCTAAATAGCAATGTGCAAACATTACTGTGTTTCGGTTTGAAGGGTGCTGTATACTAGTGAAATTACTGGGGTAACGAGACTTAATACCCAATGTTTCAAGGCGATAAGCGCAATCTGGTGATGTGTGTACCACCTTAACTAGTACTACGTTGTTATGGTAAGCGTATTTACCATCAAATGAACGCCTTGCTCGTCTCATCGGCTCGTCGAGAAATATTAAAAGTTTATTGTTTAGAGCTTTTTGTAGATTTCCAGCTGATGATGATAATGATAGAATGTACAGTAAGTAGTACAGAAATATATTAGTAATAAGTTATGTATTATTACCAACATATAGTATGAGTATCACTGTTGTTTTTACTGAAAGATATACCACAAAGTAATAAACTTATAGTATTCAATAAGTGCGTCATAGTTACAATAAATCATTATTAAAGTTAGTTAAAATTTGTTTATGTTAAAGCAAAGTGTTTTCTGACTTTGGGTGTTGATAATCTGTTTTGCAAGTCGTTACGAAACTTAGGAGGTATTGTTAGTGAGCGATAAGAGAGCCCTCACTAAACTTGTTACTAATTATATCGCGCCAGACAGCTCTAATTTAAGATTAATGTATTCCAGTCATAATCTACAAACTCATCGGGTATTTATTAAAAGCTAAATATTTATAAACTTATCATTTTTTGTATAACTTATTCAAAATTAATTTAAAAGATTTTAGATAAGTCGTAGAATAAAATTATACGAGGTAGATCTCTTGTCGGAGACTAGGTAAGTACCACTGCAGCTTATATTTCTTCCGCTAAACACTACCTCGGAAAGATGTTTCTATTTGGAAAGAATGCAAGTGAAATTACTGGGGTAACGAGATTTAAATTTTTATGTCTGTAAATGATATACTTGCTCTAGGCGCTGGTTAAGATGCTATACACAGCACTATATTGCGCTCATCGCTTAAGATGTAAGTCGTCTCGTTACCTTAGTAATTTCACTGGCATACATCACCCATCATACTGGAAAATAGTAATGTTTGCACGTTGCTATTTGTCGGCTGCAATGCTGCTGTATCTAGACGGTATATAACGGAGAACTAGTAAAGAAATATTAGTAATAGTTTATAAGTTAATACTGTTCATATATTACATGATTTTCTTATTTTAGTTTACTTAATATTCTTTACTTGGCATACTTGATATAACCTACAGGCATAGGCGCATGATATAAGCTTTAGATATACGGCTGGCAGCCGGCCATCTGTGAAACATAAGAATCTCTCGTATTAAGGTCAGCGGCTAATGTCCTTTGGCACCATTAAAGTCAAGGAGTGGAAACGATTCGTGCTGAGGAAAAAATTATTCAGCCGGTGATCAGGTTCTCGGATTAAATACCATTAAAGAAAACACGATTTTCATCACATGGTGTCAAGACTAGCGAGGTGTTTTGACATAAGTGATACGATAGTATATAAAACACCACATTGCGCTCATCGCCTTCAGATGTGAGATGTTAAGTCTCGTTACCCCAATAAATTTACTACCATGCTATTCAAACCGGAACATAGTAATGTTTGTACTGTATGTCAGTACAAATAGGAACTACTGTTACTACAGCATCATCATCATTTGCCATTACCTTCACCATATCATCGGGCCATCTTTAAGCACTTCTTCTACTAGCATCAGTCCTCTGGAACAATTGTCAATTAAGCTTAGAACTCGCAAAAAATCATTATTGACTCATTTTCCTACATTGATATTCGGAAACTTTATATTGAGTTATACAGAGCCACATTATTTAACTTAAGAGTTTCATTCAAAGTTGGACAAGATGGGATACTGTTATAAATTTCCAGTAGCATTTGATGATGAAAAACCAGAGACGAAGTGATCACAGCATAATTTTTTTTTTATATTCTTCTTGGTCGTTATTTTGTCTTTCTTCTTTTTATTTTATTCTTTCATACATTACCTCATATCATATTTTATGTTACAGAGAGATGGAATCAAGCAATAATACTGTAATTAAGGTTCTATATGTAATCTCATGATCCCATTCCACGAATAACTTAGGTACAAGATAGAGGATCTTTATGGATGTAATAATATCATCATGGGTTCATCGAATTCCTCCTCATGCTATAAATTACTTATTTATTTATTTATTTACAGAAATACATTTATAACATATGGACTAATAAGTACAAAGGCTCTACTCGTTTATTAAAGGAAATTCTTCCAGTAGGCCTGAGGTTGAAAAAGTCATAGCGGAAATTTTAAATCCAGTGCATTATATTATACTAAAACAAGACTCATATAGTATTTTTATTTTATTTTATTTTTCCACTTTGTACATTAATGTATCAAATAATAATTTTACTGAATTAAAGTACCAGCGAGTCTAACTCACTTTGAGTTTTCTATCTGATAACCTTTGTGAAATGAGGCCATTGGTGGTGCAATGTACAACGGTTAGGAATATAAAAAAAATAGTAATAATATTAGTAAGTATCATTAATTAGTAATTACAAACAAGAATTGCTTGTAAGTAAAAAAAAATATGTAAAACAGGAAATCAAGCAAATTCAAATTTATAATCCTCAAGATAACCCAAAACAAAATTATACTTTATCAGATTTCGACTATTTTAAGAGAATTATGTAGAAATGGTGGTAGGTAGGTCTGTTTTTAGGGATCGATATATACAACTACTAATTTACTTTTTGGTCATGAATCAGCGTTCACTTACCATCATATCAGATCATCAAGTGAACGTCCACTTAACTTCGTATAAAAAGTAATTACGTTTGGTTTCTCTAAAAATTAGCCAGTGTAATATGACGAAGCCTACTTAAGCCCTGTAGAAATTGCTTGCGACGTGTCTCGAGTAATAAATGGAGCACGCTTTAATGTACTTTACGAAAGATCTACTACACTTATTATTAAGGATCAAATTTTCAAAAGTTACCATCGTTTTATTATCAAAAATCCTGTAAGGATTATGTAATGAAGAAATATTACAAATCGCGGACTTTTGTATCTGAACTTATTTAACTTGTCTATAATAAATAGTTAAAATAACGAGTAAAAAACACCGTAGCTCTTATTTCTACCGCTAAATATTAACGTGCAAACTTTACTGTGTTCCGGTTTGGAGGGTGCTGTATGCTAGTTAAATTACTGGGGTAAAGAGGTTAAAAATCTTATGTTTCAATGTGACGAGTTTTTTTCGGTGATGTAAATACCTTCGGTCCCTATTAAAGCCGCAAAGGCTTCATCGGTTCCAGATGTCAATCCGGACTCCTTAAGGAATCAACCCGACAAGCGTAGTGTGGTACTGTGTATATCATCTTAATTAGCGTCACTTTATGGGCAAGCGTATCACTTATCATCGGGTGACCTTGCTCGTCTCAAAAAAACAACATTATTTATTATTGAAATCAAATTTAAACATATGCTATGAAATGTGATTTATATTCTTTATATGGAATAAGAAGACCACAGCTCTTGACTTTGTATTTTCAAATTAGTACAATAATAAATATGTTTAACAAGTAATATATGTTCGTAATTATATTATTTATTATATTTTTAATGAAATGATTATATTGTTGATTAATAATTTACAAAAAATTATAATTATATAAAAGCTGTAACTTTAATATACTCGGAAGTCTATTTACACTTAAATGAGTTAAATCCGTCAAAATCCTTTTAAGTGCTACAACCGAGGCACTGTGTAAGTTATATTGTATATTATATTTATTATAGTTATTTTATTAGTAGTATTTTAACCGCTAATTAGTAATGTACAAACATTACTGTGTTTTGGTGCGAAGAGTGCTATATGTTAAAGAAATTATTTGCCTAACGTTACTTACCACCCATCTCATAGCTACGAGCCCAAGTACTGTGTATACCATCTTAACTAGTGCTGCATTATGGGCAAGCGTATCACTTACCACCAGGTAACTATGTTTCTCACGTTGTTGCTTCATCAAATAAAAAAAAGTATAAATTATTCAATAGAATAACTCTATAATAGACCCCTTTTAACGTACGAATCGAAACATTGAAAATTCATAACCAACGTTTTGGGTTCATTACTTTATTCATTTATTCATAGGAATCAAAAATTATATCAGTGTCCATTTGTGGATAAATGTTCTGGAATGAGTATTTCATACAATAGTTCTTTCTTTTATAATCACATTATTAGTAAATTTACTAATAATAAAAGTTTAAATGAAGGAAAGGAAAAGAAAGTTAGTTAATTGTTTTAAAACATCTGACTCATTTCCTTATTATACAGAGTAAATTGAGTTCAATATATGTTACCAGGAATTGAACTATAGACACAATGGTTACAAGAAAAGATTACATAACTTTTTGTTTTAGTTTTTTATTTCTTTTCTATGTATATTTATATTTATTTAGGTA
>DWLS01006744.1:0-11352 GCA_018246255.1 Pachliopta kotzebuea | reverse complement strand
GCAGTTTGTTGTTTCAAGTTTTAAGTTTATTTTAAGTTGTAAGTAAATAATATTTAAGCTTGTTTTTTTCTTTGTGCCGCCAAATTTTTAAATTGTTAAAAGTGTGCCGCCACAAAAAAAAGGTTGAGAATCACTGGTCTAGAGATTCGAATCTTAGGTTTGTGCGATAGGTCCTAGGCAACCATACCTCGCGTTATATGTAACCTTAATATGTTCCACAAAGGGAGTACACCATAATAGCGCAAGGCGAGTAAGACTACATTCATGAATAACACAATCTTTTATTAGACTATCGATAAAATGATAATTGTTCAATATACACAACTTCTAAGAATTTAAACATAAAAGATTATTGATTATAATTCAATGAATATCTCTGTATAATTATAAACAGTTTTCTTCTGGTTTAATTTCTTTATTGAATTTTAACCAATATCGTACTTAGATATAAACAGAAATAATTAACTTTTATATGTGATACAAAAAATGTATTTTACTTTTTTCTCTACTTCTGTATTTTATACATATATTATGGACGGATGGATGCAATATTTGCCCTTATTCTTTATATATGTAGTTTTGTTAAGGTCTGTTAAATTAAGTTATAAACTAATATATATACATCGGGTGATGTACGGGTTTCGCGGAATTCACATGATACGAAATGTTCAAGTAAGTCTTAAGGTTTCTTCTTTACACGTTTTCAGTTTGCTGACGACGAAAATAACGTTTTTTCTGATTTTATGAGAAAGTGTTATTTATTAAAAAAATTATAAGTTTTAACTAAAATTCGAAATAATTATCTAATATTTACATGTATTTTTTATTAAGTAACACAATATTTTAGAGGGAGAAAACGTATTGATGAGATGAGTTAAAGAAAAAAATGTCAAATTATTTGTTAATGCAATTAATTTTAAATTCTCAGTTATTATATACTGTATTATTTATGGACCCTTTAATCACATACCTGCAGCCATGAAGGCAATGATAGTAATTTTCCAAATCATTTTTTCCCTTCGTGTTCGTCGCTTCGAAGTCGTATGTCAACTGAATCACCCAATGTCCTAGGCTTCTATATATAAGAACGCTTGTGATTGACTTATGTAAACGACTATTATGTTATCACTCGACATAATGTCGAACAGTTCATTACCATTCGTGGAATATTCTACGTATATTTAAAAAAATTATAAATCTGTCACAAAATATAAACAGAAACAGTTACAATGCTAAGAATCAACCTATTATAAGTTTTAATTTTTTTCATCTAACGGGATTCAGGTACAAGAATACCTATTTTAAATTAAAAAAGAATCTATGGGTTTTCATAAACAAATAAAGTTTATAGAAAAACAATCTGTCCTTTTTTCCTATCTCCTGGGTTAAATATTAAATTTATTTTTATGTGACTACTTTGTACATATATGTAAAGTAACGGCAAATAATCATCGCGAGGAAATAAAACTATACAGATAAACTAAACTCACTTTGAGTTTTGTACCAGCTAAGAAAGAATATGACTATATGGGTAGTCAAATGTACTACAGCAACAAAAAAATCCTTTAAAACTATTACATATAACACCTATACATACCAAATGCAATATATAATAAATGCATGTGTTCTAAATTAATCCATTAATTCAATAACCACAATAAAAAATTAAATAAATACATAAGTAAAGAAATAAATAGCGATTATGACAATAACGATAAAAAGTGCTCCTTAACGCGTAATTTAATTATATGAAGTGATGGATGTTCGCATATTAGTAGAGGAAGAGAATTCTAAAGACGCGCCGCACGGACGGTGAAGGACTTGCTATAGCACACAGAATTTTGAAGAGAAAATTTTAGTCGAAGAAACTTAGTGGAACAACATGTTTGATCTCCAGGTACAAGGAGTGACAACCAGCAATTTTATGCTTTCAAGTACAGTTTTGAAACAAAATAGGGATCATCAAACCCACAGTCACACACTCTATACGATGGTAGTATTCATAAGCTACTTAGAATGATTACACAGCATAACATTTTGCTAACCTTGACACCATAAGATGGATCTAATCTTCCCAGAATTACTGTTGCCTTAAATTAAAATACAATATTTATAAGTGGCAAAGATAAAAATAAACTATACTATTGTGTAATTGCATCGATTACATGTACATGTTTCCATATAAATCTAGTATACATTCCATTATATAAAAATGTCAAGAATGGATCGATGCATGAGAAAACACATTGCTATTGCTTTATAAAAACTGCACTAATGCTTTATAAAGCGTTGTCGTAGCTTTTTATGCAGATTAAATTACATTTCGATTTTACCTGATTGTATGTATACGTTTAAGAGAGCATTTTATTTGCTTTATTTTATTTACAACGAACTAAACATTTTCTCTTAAATTTCACAGCGTTAAATGACGATGAAACTGTGGGTGCAAAAGCGTGTTCGCCCAGAATACTTTGGCTCTCATATATTGACAGCCGGAATAAAGATCTCGTTTAAGAATACGGCAACTCAGAGGTGATAAATTGAGAATAGTGTAATATGAAATACAATGAGGAGAATATCGAGTTTGGGAATAGTACCCCGGTCTCGCCGACAGCTTAACGACCGCTTACATTCAGCTCGTTTGACCCCAGGCGTTCACTACTTGATAGCGCGGGTTATCTTTGCCGCCTCATCGAATTCTTACAAATGCTATGCAATCACATCAATTGAAGAACTGTTTTTCCATTTTCATTAACTCAAACGGAAAAATTCGAAGATCCAAAAAGTGAATGTTTTTTCAGAAATAAAACGGGGTGTACATCATAAAAGGTTCACAATTAATGGTGGTTTTCATTGCCAGCAACCAACAAATTACCACCGTAGCATATGTTAAAAATTGATTGTTAGTTAATGTTTTCATTAAATTTAATTAAATATTTTCCCTAATATTACTGCGTAGACTTTCGTACATAAAGGACCTCTTACTATTTTATCTCATTAACTTCAAAAAATTTACTGTTGCCGGATTCTTTATATATAAATACATGAATTTTTTGATAGATTTATTTTTCAACTGCTATTGTTACCAGCTGACTTTAGAATAGCAAAATATTAGCAGCAAAGTTATACTTTCTTTTGTTGTGAACCACTATTATTATTGCATGTTGAACGGGTCTAATCTAATGTTTTTATTTATTCAACAAGAATCAGCTTATTAACTATGCGAAAAATTATACATAACAAGGGCAAAAAAAAAAAATAATCGACCAAGTAAAGAAATTGGAATGGTCCAAACGCCTGTTAGATAAGTAAGACAAATTTTACATGCTTGTTATGATAAGTCGTATTTAGTTCATTGTATTGATCGGAGCCATTGTAACGCTTAACCAGTTTTATCTATATAAAATGTTTATTTTAAAATCCAAAACAGTTTGGATATATTTAGTGTATTTTACTTATATTATTTCAGTAAACACCGAAGTTTGGACGAACGAGGAACTTTTGTTAGAGAAAGATTATTCTGTAATGGAGAAAGATTTGAAAAACCAAGGGAAAGACGTAATGAAAAAGAGAGAATATTTAGAAAAGGATGAACATTACTTTAGTAAGGCGAAAGGTGCTGTTAAGAAAGATGTGAATTTAAGACAAGTGTTGGAAAAAAATCGGAGCTCGACTCAGGTCGTCGGTATTTTGCCTTATAATACATTGAATGATAATTATAAAAAGTAACAACAAATACTTTTAACAATATTGTTGTAATTATAATTTAGTTAATTGACGATTATTGTATACAATAATACTTAAGAACTCATATTGTGTTTTGTAACAAAAAAGTAACAACGTTTTCATTGTTTATTGGCTAAAAGATTTTTATGTAACTTGATTTAAAAATACAATAAACTTAATTATTAAATTGCAACCGAAACTAATTTAATGTAATTTAAATAGAAAAAAATCATCTAATAAACAGTGTTTATTT
The DNA here is from genome assembly GCA_018246255.1 of Pachliopta kotzebuea. Taxonomy (NCBI): domain Eukaryota; kingdom Metazoa; phylum Arthropoda; class Insecta; order Lepidoptera; family Papilionidae; genus Pachliopta; species Pachliopta kotzebuea. The sequence goes on along the minus strand of DWLS01006744.1, from coordinate 7,373 downwards.
TATTTCTATAACAGTTCATAAAGAGTATAAAACAAAGTATAAGTATATTAGGAAAAACAACACGGAGAGAATGGACATTAGGTATAAACGACTTTTTGTTTTTATATCTAACATCTATACCGTGTTTTTCTTTATAAAGGGAAAACATTTAATTAGTTTCATATGATGTTAATTTCATCATCTCTGGCTCTTATTTATTGACGGCCTAAATTTAACTTTGCTAAATGCTTTTAACATTGGCCTGTAAAGAAATTACATACTCGTGCAATAATGATATAAATATTGTTTAAAGAAATATGAAATAATCTGTTCGATTTATTTTGTTTGTATTATCTCGATGAGCGTATGTATTAATTAATTGTTAATTTCAAAAGCATATCATGTTGTATGTTCGAGCTAAGGCGACGTTATCACTCAAAGACATAATGTGTCAGTTCATTTTACGTGTCGGGCACTGCGTACTTCACAACTCGAATGGAAGGAACATGATAACAACGCGAAACACAAATCTTTGTGTTGCTTTTAATAATGCGGTTTGTAGGCATCGACTCATAGATAACTGTTAAAAGCAGATGAAATTTTTATTGCAATAGACGCATTATACGAGCGAGAGTGCGTAATAAAACCGAACGTTATGAGAAATATATTGATAGTGATGTTCGCCGTGACTGTGTCGTTTGTGTTTGGCATGGTCGAAGCCGAGATCGAAGGGCGTCTGGGTGAGGACCAAGATGCGTCAATCGAAGACGAGATGTTCAGTCAGGAGGTGACGTACGCGGCAGAGACGACGGAGCAGAGCGCCAAGAACCCCAGACAGGTGCTGTCGGCCGATTTGATCTATTTGTACGATACTGAATTGCAGTTCGTCTATTCTCTTCTGCCGTCTGAAACTTTGGAGCAGAAATATAAAAGTTCATCGTCACCACCGCACCCTGATGACTAGCAAAAGAAACTTACTTAAATATTAGTTCTACTTATTTTAGGTTATTTTCGCTGTAAATAAAAACTAAAATGAAAACTATTCAAATATTATTGTTTGCATCTTTTATTGTCCTTTTAGTTCTGTTCAGAAATTATACGTTATTTCTAATATCATAATGATAACCTTTTAACCGTGAAGAAATATATTTCGCTTCGTGGTTACCAGATTACTTGTATGAAGATTGATTTTAACGACTATAATGGTATTGTATTATGCTAAGTAGAAAATGAATGTTTTGGTCATGAAAACAAAAAAATCTTTAGTTTTATAATCTAATTATAATTATACTTTTATAATCTCAAATTCAATTTTTACCTACATGTCAACAAAGTAGAAGCAATTTCTGGAATCCTAAGTAAAGTTCAATATGAGTTACCTTTAGTCATAACACCTGGAAGGATTTAAATTTTTATCTGGTATGGACGACAGCAGTATAATAAACTTCTGTTTCTGTCCGTTACGTCAGGAATCTTACTGTTAAATTTAGACACAGTTTTCAAATAATATTTTTGTGTACAATGTTTATATAAATTATGAAGCGCAATAAAAAAACAGACAACTTATTCCTTCAGGTTTGTTTATTTTAAACATATTAATTACAAGATATTTTAATGAACGCTACATGTGTTAATATCTTCGAATTTATGATTAATAATGAATGTCAGTTTTAAACATGCTTACATGTCACATATTAGGCGAAACACTTTGATTGGTCAGAAATGGATACACAGGCGATGGGCATATCTCTAATAAAGGAGAAATCAACCTTTCACTTGTACATATTTATTACAATAAGGCTTCGCATAGTCTTAATGCGAAATTATCTTTTACAAAATCTGCAAAATAATTTATACTTTTGCCTTTGCATACTCATGTGAATTTAAATCTTGAGTCTTAATTTTCCCTTTTTAACAATTTCTATCAAATCATTCGATTATTTGAAAGTACATCTTATTAATTTGAAAATAAATTCAAAGTTAAAACAAGCAGAAAATTACATAAACACAAAACTCAATAATAGTGCATAACAGCTATAAAAGAACGTACTAAATCTTGTCACACAAGATAATATAATAAAATCACAGGTAAATACTTATCACTAATTTAAAATTCTATATAACTTATATACTTTCTTCTCTAAGAAGAAATATGTGAATTCTATTCCATATAAAAAAGAATGAAATTAAAAAATAGATTATTTTGTTATACAAATCATAAAATAATAATACAATTAACAATATAGATATATAAGTCACAAATGGACAAATAACTTACAACAGTGAAAGTCTTCGTTTCCAAGTCTTAAAAAGCTTTAACCACTTAGTCTTTGTGTATAATATGTGTAGTATATTGTACAAAAATGTGTTCTTTAAAACATATACAATAGTAGTAAAATTAATAAAACATAACAAACTTGCAAAATCTATTAAAATTTATTGAACAATTACACAGCGTGTATATGTACTTATAAAGAACTTTTGTACCAGTTTCATTTGTATTAAATATAGTAAAATCTCTTCACGATAAATACAATTAAGTTTAATATCGTCATTAATTTTTATTAACTAGGATAAAGTTCTTCCATTTTAACCTGCTCTTTCTCGTTTTTTGTTAATGAACACTCGAAATTAAAGAACAGAGTATTGATGAGTACTCTCCATTTCAATAAGTTATTAATCCGTAGAATACATGAAAAAATACTTGTTAGAATTTACTAGTCTTCTCTACTTTTATATGATTTGGAAATATTAACTTAAAAGAGTAACTTAAAAGTAATCATGAATAGTAATGTTTCTTCTTTCTTTAAAACGACCCTATAATGGCCATTACAACCGCCAACAATCCAATTCGTAGTATATTTAAGCAATCCTTGTCATCGATCCGAGCAACACATCAAGTCTCGAAATTGATTGTTTATTTATTAATGTTTTGTACTGAATGCTCTTTAATTTTGCTTAATAATACAAGCGGGCCAAAACTAGAGCCTCCAAAGTTCAATAGTTTTTACAATATCATTGCAAAGCATTTAAGTTTACTTATTTTGTATTGAACTCGGCCATTATTTAGTATCAACGAACGATACAATACTTGCACCTTCAAATATTGTATCCTTTTTTATTAGTATCGAAAATGCTAAATTAGGCCCAGGACGGTAAGTAATAAGTTTCTTATATCTAAAATCTTTGCCAGTAATGAAGTTGTGTTGTATTTGTTATATGTTTCATTCGATTAATCAATTAATATATAATTCCTTGTCTTGTTTATTTTTAGTATTATTCGTTTTAACCACAGTGATATGTGTTCCTGTGCCTGTGAAGTTTAGTGGTCTATGAACCTGTTAAACAGTTTACCGTAAATACATAATTCGATTGTCTGAGAAATAATTTAACTTTATTACATTATATTATCTAACGACTTTACATCATCTAGATATTAATTATGATCCTTATTTGAGTTTCGTAGACTTTATAGAGCTACCCTATTGTACTGCTTATTTATAATACTGCCTGTTTTATTTCACATAATTAACCAAATTACCCATTGAGTATATTCTGTATGAAATACTAAAAAAGAAATTAGCAATTTCCAATAAAAAACCATAGTAAAAAATATGGTAAAAGTATAAATCTTAATGAAGTTTTATTTAGTCTCCTCTCTAAACCTTTTTTCTGCGTACTTTTGTTGATTACTCATTATTATTGTTTAACATAAAATATAGTTATTCTGTTTATAATCGATTAAATTTCTTCTAAAAACCCAAAAGTGTTCTGAGAATTATAAATACAAATTTATCAGCACGGGTTCATGACCCAGACATTTACCATCTTCATATACAAACATTCAAGTTATATTCTTTTATCAATTTTCCTGCAATTCCTACAAAATAGCTTTATAAAGATTTTGCGTTTATCATTCATAAAAAATAAAGAAAATAAATATTAATTACATTAATAGTTAGTTACCTTTAAGAGAGTACTGTACATATTTATGTCAATTTTTAAGACGAATCGTAACATAAATATCGAGTTATGTGTCCAATGTGATTTTTTTATCTGAGGCTTTTTGATTTCTGATAGGCTAGTACTTAACCTCAATCCCGCCTAAAGTTAAGGGACAATAATACCAAAGGTGTTGAGGCGTGCCCAGTCAGAATACGTTGACTATCATACATGTGTAAATTATTGTTTCATTACTCTTAATACAAAACGGCTTACTTACTGTAACTGTAGATATGGAATCGGTAAAGTATGCGATTGAAAATACGATTATTAACCTATTTACAAAAGTTCACCAATGAGTTTACATTCATTCTAAGAGGACATGAAATATGTCCCAAATATATACTAATCATACAAAATTGTAGCAACGTATATATTGAAGCGATTATTTGTAAACATTGTAATTGAATATGAATGCGGTTTAAACTTTAGTTCAAAATTGTATACGTTGTCGTTTGGCACAATACACAATTTCAAATAAGCTTAAAGTGAGTTTAAGCTTTGGATTTCTGCTTGTTTATGAGGGCATTGAGTAACTTAATCTTGGCCTTGACCGCTTTGTAGCGTACGTATTCTTCTTTGATATTTTTCTTGTCTTCTTTTTGTATCTTCCTATTGTTCTGCAATTCGAAGTTCATTTCGTACTCGTTGATGCCGCGACGTAGCACCTACATCACATTATTATGAGTGAATTTACATGTTTTATTGTACGTAGCGACGAAAAAAGCAACACTATTTCCCGATGTAATAGTAAGTGATACACTCGATTGTAACAAGGCGGTGTTAGTTATGATCATAAACTACATGATATTGTCTTCCTCGTTTGAGCGATGTTTAATTACATTAGCTACACATGATTAATTTTTTAATGATATTAAGTAAATAATCTAACAACACGAAGACGAGAAAAGGATGCACAGCATGATGGCTGAAACATTTGAGTTTTTTGTGTGTTAGTTAGCATTTGAGCTTTTTAAAGATTTTTAGACGATATCGTTATGTTCTCGTAATATGTCTTTTTTGACGAAGACTATTATAAAAACTGTTTTAATAAAACGTTTACCATCTTTCCAAAAATTGACCGGTTAATTGTTATGATGATTGTTGTAACTGATCAGGTGAAATGACGTTTATCATATAGGCGATAGTGTATTTAACCAATTATAAATTTTCTTACACATTTGAGTAGCTTGGCATCTGCGAGAGCACAGATGAGTTCTTCGAGCCCAAGGCAGTGGAGGCCTTCATTGGAAGGCGCTGGGTCATCGCTTGCGGCTGACTGCGCCGAGGATGTGGATGACGGCATTTCCTCAAAAATCTCACGCATTGGCGGTGACTGCAAAGGCGTTGCTGTTGTATCCTGACAATAGATCATTTTCTTAATATAACAGATCGCTAAAATATTTTTTTGATAATTACTGATCATAACAAGGTTCATACTTTGTGTTAAAAAAAGTTTGAATATGGAAAAAATTATATAAAATCGAAGCTAAACAATAATAACTGAATTAGAGAACGAAATATTATAGCAACCGTTATTACTATTGGAAAATTCAATGTGGGTTTTTTATTTGAAACATAATTCAAATTTGTAGTAGTTGTTGGTGAAATACCTGCGAGGAGTCAGTGGGCTTATCCTGGGAATCACTGGAACTGTCTATACTGTTATTGAAAACGGTGGCTTCGTGCTCGTGTATGGTTGCCAGCTCTCCGTTAGTGCCCCCGATAATCTGAAAAGTAGAATTGTGACTGTTTTAATTGTCTTTGTTTTTTAATTGGTTTGTACTGTGTGTATTTTTTAAGCCTATCATAATGATGGATGTTTTTCTTAACGCGGGAAAAATGTATTTGCATGCCCTATCACCGGAAAAGACAGTTTATGTTAAAGTTGGACCGATGAAAATCTCCACAATAATCTTTATTCAACGTTTTACAGCCACGGGACACACCGCACACATCCGCGTCTCTAATTTTTAGAATGATTGAAATTCCTTCACGTACTTGTCCTCGCAGGGGCAAACACTAATTATGTCTGATTTTCACTGACTAAAACCGCCTTTCATTGCCGCTTTACGGCAAGGGCCACGGGAACGTTTTTGCACACTTCCGCTACTCCGCCAGCGCCAGCTGCACCGAGCAGCTCCTCTTTAGGGGAGAAACGCTCCGCTTTATTTCTTAGGGCGGGCACGCTGCTTTCGGCCTATTATCCTCACTTCGGCAATGGATGCCCCCGAATCCATCGCTTAGAGGTCATCGGAGTCAAGGGAGCTAACTCCCGACTTCCTACGACTTCCGACTTCCTACGGCGGATCTGATATTGGGCTTCGCCGACCACCATTATCTGGCTGCGGTGGATAGAGAGTGGCGAAAAGCAATGTCGTCATTCCTTTTCCTTGCGGCTTTATTGCCGCCGCATCATTATTTCGTCATCGTTAAATCGCGGAGGCTACGAAAAGTGGCAAATCGGATTACCAATACTCCTCTCCTTTCGCCCAATCCACTTCGGCTTCATTGGGCTGTGAGCACGGCACCCCGCACACATTACCCTGCCCTCGTAGCCCACAAAAGTACATCCGAGGTGAACTTCTCGTGTCCCCTGGAGTGGAGACCTCTGGCTGACAGGTTAGTTCCACTTAGTTTCACCGGAGGAGACCAAGCCAAGGCTACTGAGCCCCACTGCCTCGACAAGGCGAGAATCAGTTCAAGGCGACATCCGCAACATTAGCTAGCGCTGACAGCAACGCGTAATCCAATCTCAGAGGAAATATTCCTCTTCTGATAGCCCCGACAGTACCTACAGGATGTTATTCTCTCGGGCTCTTATTCTCACATGGACAGCGAATCCCCCGAATTCGTCGTCCAAAAGCAATGGATGCCAACAGCGCTTTCTCTCTTGGCTTCCATGGCTTTTATGTTGGATCTGGTGTTTGGTTCTTCCTCCAACGATTATACGGTTGCAGAGGATAGGAAGAACAGAGAAACGCAAAACCGACACTTATTTTTCCCTGCGTCCCAATAGTGGTTGCACCAGCGCTGCTTAGTCGCGAATAGTAAGAAGATAGGAAAACCGTAATACCGACACTCCTTTCCCTCTGCAACTCCTCCCCGGCTACAAAATGAAGCAACGACGGCGCCTCCTATATCATATCCTGCCTTGGCAGCACACAGGCACATACTCGAGGTGAGCAGCGTCGAGCTCACCTGGAGCGACCATTTCTGTCCAGTCCTGAACCTCGAACCGATCTGATAGGTTCCTCTTAGCTTTACCTTGTGTGCAGGACAGAACAAGAGATAGATCTGCGAGGATACGTAAAACCCCACTAGTTCTAACACCCACGCCGACGGGTCGGCGGGAATAAAACAAGAGTGAATTCGGAGCTGATAGGTTGATT
>DWLS01006743.1:0-11352 GCA_018246255.1 Pachliopta kotzebuea | reverse complement strand
TAAATAAAATAACATAAGCAATAAGTCAATATTTTAGTGAGAAGGATGAACCTGATGCTTTAATAATAAATTATCAAAATTTAGCGACAATTTTGTAAGGGTTAATCTTAAATCTCCTCGACTAATGCTAAAACTATCGTAGACCTCCAAAATTTATTTTCGCTGACGTAGACTCCTTGCAGGTCGTCATAGACCCCTAGGGGTCGATATAGTCCACTTTGGAATTCACTGGTTTAAACTGTCCAACATGATCTCTCGTGTTATGATACAGCGATAAATTATATTTGTTACATTCTTGTATATTTGGGGATACGTTCGTACTCATCGTAAAATGTCCATAAATTATCCAGGTCATATCCATTGTTTGCCTTTTATTTTCTTTGACGGTTATTATGTGTTTCTCTGTTTACATACCTCCCTTCGCCGGAGACGACTTTATATGTTTCGGCTGCGCTGCGGGCGGAACTCAAATATTTACACGATAAATTTATCATACCAGTATATGTGTGTATTCTCGAAAAAAAAAGAATTCTTAAACCTAATGTATTACCTGTTAATAATGAGAAATGTTTCAGTCTTTAATTTTTAATTTACTTAAACAACACAGGGAGTAAGGAGAAAGGTCTTTACAACCATCGATCGTTTAGGTACATACAAGTATATATACCAATATGACTTTAATTTTCTATTATAGGTTAACGATCCTTGAGTACTTTGTTAGATTAATATATAAAATTTAATACCAAATTCATACGAATATAGTCTATCTTCCTCCAAGTAACAATTTGCAAACGTTACCAATAGAATGTGGTTAATAGTTACAAAAGAACGAAGGCACTTCTCTTGAAAATAATTGCAGAAGGCATATTGAGATTTACCTTATTGTAATCAATAGGAATGTCACCTATTATTAGGTGATAGTGGCAGATATCTATTGCCGAAAGCCGTTTAGTTAACTCAACAACAACTATTGTGCAAACGACAAACAGTAATATGCGAACATTACTATGTTCCAGTTTGAAGGGTGCTGTATCCTAATGAAATTACTGAGTAACGAGACTTATCCTTGCGTTTCAAAGCGATTGATAATGTTCTGTTGTGTATACCATCTTAACCAGCGCTATGTTATGAGCAAGAGTATCACTTATCATCAGGTGAACGCATTACTCGTCTTTTCGACTGATGAAATAAAAAATTATATAAATTTTTAAAGTAGTAATAAATCTGATATTATATTCTTAGTAAGGTTATTACCTTACCGACTAGACTAATTAATATTTAAATTTATATAGTACTTTAACTAAAGTTTTATTAAGATCTTGAACTATAGACTTTATTGTGCATAAGAACGTTTAGTTGGCTTATAAAGTCTTATTATTCACTTTAAAATTCATAGAAAGGGCTAACTGTTAACCTCAATTTCACATGATGTTGAATGACAACGGGGTCACCGAGGGTGAAGCGTGCTCGTCGTGTGAATACACCGGCCCTTATATGTTGACATATGTTCTTATGTTCACATGACCTCCTGTTGACCAAAGCGCTGCTCTTAAAGCGGTAGATTTAAAAATTGAGGGTAATAGCTATTTAGTTCCATAAAGAGTCAATGACTCAATGTCGTATCGTGACTTAAAACAAGGATTTAACTATTTGATTAAATATAGTAAATATCTTCGAACATTGAGGCGAAGACGTTCTCACCAAATAGTAAGTGATACGCTTGCCAATAACACGACCTTGGTTAAAATTGCTCTCATCGCCTTAAGATGTTAAGGCTTGTTACCTCAGTAATTTCACTAGTATACAACACCCTTCAAACCGGATTATAGTAATGCACAATTAGGCGATAGAAATACAGCTACCCAGACGGTCTCCAGTAGTAAAATTATTAAAACCATAAACTTTATGTATGATCAAACTTTGTCAATTTAAAACTCGTTTCCTGTACAGGTTATTACAGAAGTTTGAATATAAAATATATATATATTAATGTACAGTTTTCAAAGGAGAAGTCGGAAGCATTGATGGTGGAATAGAGACGTGGAAACTAATTTAAGTCCTTACTGAAGCTTCCGGCGCCGTGGGGATAACGCGTAACGTTCCGATACTCGCACTAAACGCGTTACGGGCGCATTGACATTACTAAATGTTGATGAGATATCCGAACGGGTGCGATGCATATAAACCTTTTTAAACAAATCCCCATTTTGAAAATGGAACACCGGTTTACAGACTATAAATCCGCCGGCAATCAATGTTGCCGGTGATCAAATGTTTTCATTGTGATTTAACGTTGAGTAGTTAATGACTTTGTGTTTTAGGTGCTATATTTACAATATGCTCGCCCTACTAATATATTTACTATCTTAGCGTGCGTCCGTGCAGAATGGGTAACGGCTGACATGGTAACAACGTTTTGAATTCATTAATTTTATATAATTTGTTATTTTGATTTTATTAGATGCGAATGCAACGGGAAATTACTAGTATTAAACTGTAATGTTATTAGTGTTACTAGCTTCCTTTTTGTACTAGCATCTTTAGACTGGAACACAGTCATATTTTTATAATTACTTATTATCATTCATTAAGATCTATTACCAACAAAGAATTAAGAAAGAAATCTCAATCAATTCCCTTACTCTGGATTTTGTTCCGGAGACATTTTCTAACAAGAATCATTAGGTTTCAGATTAAACTCCTTGCCGAGGTTTTTTCAAGCTAAAGAATGAAGTTCTTCAAAAAAAGAGCCTTAACTCAGTTAGGTAGTATGCTTTTTTTTATTTTACGAGGCAAAGATACGAGCAAAGTGTTCACTTGATAGTAAATGATACGCTCGCCCATGACGTAGTACTGGTTAAGATGTTATATAGCATTCAAACTGCGCTCGTCGCATTGAGATGTAAGTTGTTAACTCTCGTTACCCTAGTTATTTCTGTAGCACATCCTTCAAACTCGAACACAGTAAGGTCATTACATTACTATTTATCGGTAGAATTAGGAGCTGCGGTAGTATCAACCTAGACGAACCTACCACCAGTAATAGTTTTGCAGTATAGCGTAAATTGTTTTTTTTTTTTTAATTAATTTATTTAAAAAACTTTATTGCAACACCTTAAAATAGGGTACAATAGGCGGACTTAATGCCTACAGTCATTCTGTACTAGTCAACCCAGGAGGTAGGAGATGATGTAGTAGGTGAAGTGTGAAATATATATTTAGCCGGAATAATATCGTCATTATTAAATATAAACATATACTTATACAAATAAATACAAAAGACGTATATATAAAAAAATATGAAAGTGCAAAAATAAATACATATGTACATAAATAAGTAAAACATAAGACAAACTACTGCTGTGATTTCTAAAAGTACCCTTTCACCAGTCTCCTGAAAACTTCTTTGCTTGGAGCTCTTCTAATATTGACAGTTTTTTGCCTGAATTGGATTTAAGCGACGCCTCCTGCGTCGTGTATATTTGTTTTTATTATCTACTTTACAATAATAACCTATAAAATACCAGTTAATTCCCAATAAACCCACAAGAGATGACTATTGTCCCCGATCTCCCGTTATATGTGATGACGTGCCATCGCTGACGTCACGCCCATGTGCTAAGCAAACGTCATTAAAACCGGGCCAAAGATTATGAGCTTACGTTTTATTAACAGCAATAACAATACGGCGGCCTATTTAATTTAGCTGCGTTATACGCCGGGTATAATTAAAGCTTTCTTTGATGCGAGAATGTACTGTGGGTCGTTTAAACGGCGCTAGTTATATGTTGTAGGCGAGATTAAAGGAAACGCTTTGTAAACACCCGCCGTCTATTACTTAATTGATTACCGAGCCGGTGGTAATTAAAAAAAAACGAGTACTTAACTATTCAGGCTTAAGGTGATACGTTTATTTATAAATGTCTGTTGCCAGTTGGTGTTTGTCGCTTATAATCGTGCGATATTGTTTAATGTATGTAGCGTCGCTCAAACATAACAGCTTTTGTACGTTACTTGAAGATAGAAATAGAACTAACGATAGTACTTATACTACTGGGAAAACAATCAACAAAATAACTCTTCAACTTCAGAAGTATAAATTATCTGTCTATAACAGGTAATCTGGTGAGCTTATCATAGTTATAGCAGTAGAGATTCAGATGATAATATTCACTAAAGTCTGGATATAGCAGCCGTTGTATCACCACAAATGACATTGTTTGGTTTGTGAAATTATATTGACGCAACACAATTGCTGTAACATAATCATAAAACCATAACTATTCATGTGTTTTTAATTACTCTGCTAGCATTAACTTCAGAGAGCTTAAATTCCAGTTAAATAGCAGGACCAATTATTAACTGTTACGATCCCCGTGTACAGGTTGTATACTAGCCGGTGCGGTTGACCGTGTTGATCTATTTCTGCCACCAATTCGATGGCTTACTACCATTTTACTGCTCAATAAAATGTCGACACGGCAATCGTACCTTGCTTTAATGACATAAAGCTATTTATTCCCAGCAGCGACGTGGATATCCGTCATTGTGATAGTGGATCGGGTTGACGAGTTGCAGGTTTGGAATTTTAATAAAGCGAAGCGAAATTACTATGAGATATAACGAAACTAACAACATCCACTGCTGGACATAGGCTTTCTCCAATAGTGAGGAATTTGGGCTGTCCATTACGCTGATTTAATGCGGGTAAGTGAGGAGTTAGAGTCTCGTTCGTTGATTAACAGCACCGCGACCGCGATCGGAAAGAAAAGAAAAATGTGAAAGAAAGCCAATTATTAATGTAAAATGGTAAATATTAAAAGTAACAGATAATAAGGAAAAAATGTATACTGTATACTAAATAAATAAGAGCAAAATTGTAAAAATATAGAATAATGTTAAAGATAAATATTGTAAAGATGTGGCGGTGTTTGGAATGAGAGGTGAAGCGTGAATGAGAACAAGAAATGGAAGAAAGATAATATGGAGTGAAATGATAGAATATGGAAAGATAGGAAATGAAAAGAAAAAGGAAAATTATTAAATAAAGAAATCCAAATCCTTTACCCCCAACACGAAGGGGAAAGATAGCAAAAAGCAGGTGAGTTTGGCTTGGGTCCCTTGTGGTACTCCGAGAAGGAAGATGACCATTTAAAACACTGAGGATGACCAGCACGGGGGGTTTAGTAGGTAAAAATCTCCACATAACCTTGATTTCCCCTAGAAGCTATTGAAGATATCCCTCCCCAAATGAGAGGGTTCGTTTGGTGTTGTATGGGTTCTCTCACACCCCAAACAATATTACTATATAATTAATGATTAAACTGGTTTCAAACGTTGATAGTTTGTTGTATATGTTAGTATACTGCCGCCTGCAACGCTGCAGACATAGTCCAGATCATCAGCTGGACTGCACAAACACACACACTCGCAATAAACACTCCCATAAATACATCCACGAAACGATCTATCGGTTATTCTTGAGCCTCACCAAATTTGTTGTGAAGTGTACGTATTCAATTATTCAGTAACGTAATACTGAGTGTTTAAGTAGTTTGAAAACTTTGGCGTAGTGCTGCACTAATGGGTTCCGTACGAAATCATGAAGTTGTTCAATAATACGTTCAGTAGAGTTTCACTGAGCTGATGTGAACCTGAACTTTTTTATGTGACGACGTTCACCTGAGAGTAAGTAATAAATTTGATTATAACGGCGCTAGTCAAAGTCGCTTAAACAGCACCACATTGCGCTCATCGCTTTAAGACGTTTGTTAAGCCTTGTTATCCTATTAATTTAACTCTCTTAAGCTCTGACTTTTACCAACTTGCATAGTGCCGGCATGATAGGAAATGGTCCAAATCCCTCCCATTGTTGGGAGAGGTCTATGTTCAGTATACATACTTCCATTGTGATGTTTCTTATTTAGAGTGATGTTAAAAATCATAATATTTTTTGTATATTCATATCCACTCGATTTTATACACGTCTTAAAGCACGTGATATTAGGTGATGTTACACTATCTGCACATGAATTGAACAATTCATTGATGCAGGCCGGATTAGAACCCGGTACCTTCGTAAGTCCGGCGTTCAAACCTCTAGGCTTTCACGACTCTACTCATAATATGATTAAAAGCGATTGTCTGATGTGAAGCTGAGTAATATCTTAACTGGTTACTCCGTTATAGTTATATGATCACTAAAAAATAAGTGAACGATCCACCTACGCTGCGTCATATGAAAAATAGAATCTCTCCCCCGATATTAACAAGGGGAATTGTCATATGTAATATAAAGCGAACCCTTTGAAGTGACGGGTGGATATTACAAGTGCTCGTCTCCTCAGGGGCTGCTATTGGATCTGTTGGTCCTGTGTGACGTGCACGAGTTACTTAAAGTCGTAACTTAGTGGCGGTACTCAAACTTACCGCCGAGCGAACTGCTTCAAGGGACATCGACGGACAACCTCACCTACTAATCAACAAACGAGGCTTTAGCTTCCCACCTACTAATATTAGGCCAGTGTGTTTAGGATACAGTCCAATTTCTCCCACTATTAAAGGAGACTCATGCTCAGCAATAGACGACTATCAGCTGATGAATGAATAGTGAATGGTACATTGGTAACCTATTTTTCATTCCACTAGGCGATGAGATGAGTAAGGCATTTACCTGAAGGTAAGTGATACGCTTGCCCATAACGTAGATTTTTTTTTTTTTCGGGTGACATCGATGCTTTCGGCCACTATTATGGCCGTAAAAGCTTCATCGGACCCTGAGCTCGCGGATCCGGACTCCGCGAGCTAGAAATAATACTAATACCCATAACGTAGTACTAGTTAAGTTGATATACAGCACCACATTGAGCTCGCTTTGAGACATATATTAAGTCTAGTTAACCCTTGTAATTTTACTAGCGTACAGATCCCTTTAAACTGCAACACAATAATGTTAGCACATTAATAATTGGTAGTAGAAATAGGAATTGACTAGACGGTCCGCGGCAATAGAGACGACGGATACAGTCGCTCGATCATCGTAAATAAGTCGGTATATTGTGGATGTAAATGAATGAAATTTACGATTCGGATGAAGATATGTGACGACGCACCGTTTCCTGTGTGCAGTGTAATTTTTCAGACGCGTACATCGATGCGTGTTGATGTTAAACGATCGCCGCTGAGAGAGCCGGACGTACGAGAAGTTGTTTGAGCTGAGTTCTGACACCGCGTGGGTGTAAGGTGTGCGATAGTAAATTTTGCTTCGTTATTTATTATGTTATTTATTAACGGAGATCAGCGAATGAATTTAATTTAAATAAAGAAAGTAAAAAACGGAGAGAGGGAGTCAGAGTTATGTAGGATTTGTATCCAATAAAATTTCATTGGTGGTCATCTTCGATGCATTGCGAAAAGTCCCGAGATCTCCTAAGGAACTCACCCTGCACTGCTACTGAGCAGATCCTAGGAAGAGCTGTTACTCTCTCAAGCACCCACGGCATGCTTCGACAAAATTCGAGACCAGTTCGTACTTGTCGTCCGCCCCAGGCTCATTTAATAGTACAGTGAGGGCTCACATCCTCAAACGCCTCAAATTTGGAAACTCTTTCATTCGCCTTCTACAACAGGCAGAGCTTACGTTAGTTCTATTCTTGATAGCCCGAGATTGCAGGGCTTTTTGTTCTTAATCTTTATCAGTCTTTAGCCGTCTTCTGCTGAACATAGGCGTCTCCCAAATAGAGGAATTTGGTCCGTCTCTCACCTCGCTTGCATAATGTAGGTTGCTAGGAACAGAGCCTCGTTTGTTTATTAATAGAGTGCACCGTGAGCACATGAGGTTGGTTTGGGTTCCGTGAAGTATTGTGTGAAATCTCTTACACCCCTGAATACAGGGCTATCTTATCTAGGATCTAGGAGTCTAGGATCTCTCAAATATATTTTGGAAGACGTTTGAATGTTTAGGATCATCACTTTGTAAATTTGCTTCATCCAGCTTGTGGTGTAGAAAATAATCTGAGCGAACGAAAGAATTCTAAAAGAGTATGCGTTTTATACGTCGAAGTTATTTGTAAAAGTAAAGGCGCTGGTTCAAGTTTCGTAAAGTAAATCTGTACTTGAAAAGGTTCCGATGATTTGAGAATATTACGCGGCATGTTAGCGCGGCGTGTGCCGCCGACTTGAAATTGAAATCTCCTTCGTCACTTGTGACTTGAAGCGAAGACTCGCGCTTTCTGTGAACTCCGCCGATTCCATTACCAACTTCAAGTTTTAATATACGATTTACTTTTCTTTTACTTTATATTTACATGGCTGTATGTGTGTGTGCATCGACGGGACTCATAGACCGCGATGCGGGAACTACAATATAAGAAGAGAAGGTACGAGTAAAATTAGAGATAAGAATTGTGAGGAAAAAGAATAGAAAAAACGATAAAAATAATAAGGACGATAGAGATACAGAAGATAATAGATATATAAGGGAATGTACAAAATGTAAAACGAGCCTTAGCTCACACAGACCAAAAAAAAAAAAATATATATATATATTGATGCGAATACATTAAAGCTACTTTGTATGGTTTTGCGTAATGTTTTTTGTTATCTTTTGTATCACCAGAAGTCGCTGCAGATCTTCAAATTCATTACGACACCTGGCCTTTATATAATAAGACACTAACTAAAAGGTAAGGGGTCCAATATAACACCTTACGTAGCCCAAGCCAGGTCGTGCACCCTGCTAATAAACCGATGAGGCTTTGGTCCCATCGAACCCGCATTTAACTAGCGTGGTGGAAGATGACTCAAATCTCCTATTATTGAGGGAGGCCTATGTCTAGCGGTGGACGTCCATTAGATAATGATGAAGGGACTAACTAAAAAAAAAGCTTGTTTCGAAGAAAAAGAGAAGTATTATCCGATGACTAGCATCGCATTGGATTTGGCAGCAGTATCACCATGTGAAAGTCGTATTAAAATTGAAAATGATTGTCAAATTTGGTTTCAGAGCTGCGGCTTCGTGAACCGGATAAGGTAGTGGCAGACGTGGCAGGTGTGGCAGCATGAGAGTGCGCCGGGCGACCGGGATGCGCGCCGCATGATGCCGCGACGCAAGCGCCGGCTCGCCTCCCGCCTCAGGAACTACCTGAGGGGCCTGCTGGCCTTCCTGTTCAGCAACGTTGGAGTCATCGTCCTTGTTGTCGGTTATACCGTAGCCGGTAAGCATAGGAGTATTTTGGAGCTGAACATCAGCTCTGCAACACTGAATACACAACCGGGCGTCGCATCGTCCTTACTTCTTAAATTCTGTACGTGTTCATTTTCTTTTAAGTATGTACTATGTCTTCAAGTAAACTATTTGTATTTGATTCTGTTCTGTCCTGTCATGTCCTGTCCTGTCCTGTTCTATTGTATTGTATCACAACACTCTCTTAACAAGATCATTACGCTTGTGACAAAAATCTCTGGTTCTATCATTGACTCATATAAGTACCACAATTTTGTTGGTGGCAGGTTTCATCGAATCTACATCCTTTTGTAACTATAGGTTATATAGCAATATTTAAACTATTAAAGTATGAAATCTATAATATTCTCGACGAGCAAATTGAAATTTCGAAAGTTCTAGTGTTAAATTTTTGCAGTTTAAATACTTTTTTCGTCACTGAAACTGGACCACGATTTGCTCATTTATTTGGAAACTTAGTACCGATAGATTACGAAGGTAATTTATACCAGTCGTCTCTCTAACAACATATTTAATTCGTGACATGTTTTGAAACAACTTACTCATTATCTCCAGGCCCGCCGCCGCTCTGACATATCAAAACATCTGTTCAGAGCTAACAACAACATAATATATGTTGTACGGTTGATACATCAAAAATAAAAGAATCTTTTGAAGTGGATATTAACGATTGTAATTAATCATTTAAGTGCTTTCTTGTGATGTTGGTTATATTTGATTTAGTTAATTTATAGAGACCCTCTGCTGTTTGTTATTGGGTAGTTACATACCTATTTAAATGTATGCTTTAGCTACTATTAAATGAGATCTCAGGTGAAGAAGTGTGCAAGATTTGCATTATTAAAGTTGATACAGAGAGACTGCCGAATGTTAAAATGACGTTATCACATATATTATTCCTTGGATGTAAAAGAACTGTTGATATCAGATCTACAAGGAAGGTAGAAGATATATATGTTGATAAGGCGGTGGACTATATACATGAGCAAATAAATACAGATAGAATAATTCATCTTTACAACGAATAATTTCCGAAACAAATTCTTTAGATAGACTAAGAATAGTCTCGAAAACAATATTGTTGACAGCGTGAACTTTTACAGGGGCCTTCATGTTCCAAGCTATAGAAGGTGCGAGCGAGATAGAGCGCGCCAACAGTATGACGCTGGAAAGGAACAACACAGCCCAGTACCTCTGGCAGAACGTGACCCTGGCGCTGAACTTGTTCAACGAGACGGCGTTAAAACACAAGTGAGAATGTTAAAGGTCAAGTATTTAAGAAAAAGGGAAATAGAAGAAAAACATGTCAATTAATGGTCTTTAGAAATATTGCATTTTTCTATATTCATCTTTTTGTCAAGAAAATCTTGATCTTAAAATGTTTATTTGTTGTTTTCAGGATAAGCATAGAGCTGCATAAATATCAGAGCAAGGTGGTGACAGCTGTCCGGCACGGTTGGGACGGTGGCAGGTCCTCCAGACAGTGGAGCTTCTCCTCCGCCTTCCTCTACTCGCTTACTGTTATAACAACGATAGGTACATCATTGTACGAGTGTATTCTCTGTCCTAAAGGAGTGAAAGAGGTCCCACATGTCCTTACAGGACTTAAACCAATCTTACCTGCCCATCGTGTAGCTAATCAACAAACGAGGCTCAGGCTCCCTACCAACTTACATTGTGTCGGCGTGGTGGGAGACGGCCCAAATCCCTCCACTATTGGAGAAAGCCTACTTCCAGCAAAGGACTATCTCTTCTAGAGGATAGTTGAAATTGATAAGATTCGATGCTTATTGTTTTTAACGCTAAGCCGTGTTCAGGTTTTAAGACCGCAGAATTCAGTTTAACCGTGGCCCAAAGCTTACCCTTGTAACATGGTGGTATCTGGTTAGATTCCGAAGGTCAGAGTACTTGATGTACTTTCAATTTAAGGTCTCTTACAAAATGCAAATAGAACTATAACGATGAGGGATTGAGGTCAATCATGGAAAGCAGCGGGCGGATGTAGTTTATTTGCATTGAGTTATAGCTAAATGGAAATTGATAGAGTGTAGTTACTGGACGTCTATTTCTTGAAAGCTTTAGATCCAGGCTGGTAATTAGGTTACCGA
>DWLS01006742.1:0-11353 GCA_018246255.1 Pachliopta kotzebuea | reverse complement strand
CGCTGGCTTGCACGACCCCACACAAGTCTGGAGGGTGGCTCTGGTGAGCCGAGCCACCCTCGCAACGTGCCGGCGGCTCGGTGTTCGTCGGTCACCCCCGTGGCATGAGTGCAGTGCGTAAGCATTTTCCCCCCACAAAAAAAAAAAGTGTCTCATGGCGATTCGACGGCAGGAATGACGTAGGGCCCTCGCTGCGTGGTTCGCTAAGCTCTCGAAAGATGCGCGCAAATCGTTGTGGGGGCGATTCTGTCTTCAAAGCCTGGATGCAAAGACGTGGAGGAAGTTTCACCTACAGATTTACACAGATATTCACGGGGCATGGGTGCTTCGGTGATTATCTGTATAAGATTGGATGAGAAGCGATGCCGAATTGCTTCGACAGTGGTGGAAGGGAGCAGGACTCTGCAGCGCACACGCTCGCAGTCTGCCCGGCGTGGGAACCGGAGTGGTGGATCATAATAAACCGGATCGGATGCGACCTCTCCTTGCCAGCAGTCGTGTTCGCGATGCTAGGAAGGGATTCCAAGCGGAGGGCCGTAGTCTCCTTTTGTGAAATTGTTATGGTATAAAAGGAGACTTTTGAGCGAGATCAGGAGAGGTGATATCCCGATCGAAGACGAAGCTGTCGCGGCGCTACTAACGCGCATCGTCTCGGCCCACCAGCGGATGATGTTTTTGTCTTCCTTAACGGGGCCTTTAGGGTTCATAAGTGGTTAGGATGGGAGTTCTCATCGCCCTCTAAACGACTCCGAGGAGGACGATGAACGTGGTCTCCGGCCATCGTATTAGTATATACGCAGATCCAGTCCCCGGGACGGGCTATACCAGCTTTGCGTTAGAGAGGCAGCGATTGTGTTCCGAACGGGGATCCCGTGACCTTTCCAAACGCTGAGGACGACCACCGTGAGGGTTTTAGTGGGTGCTACCATAACCTTGACTTCCCCCCAGAAGGCAAATTATTTTTCGAAGATTTCGCCCTCAGACAAAAAAAAAGGTTGAGGCAATTTGATAAAAAAGCTAACGACGTAAGCTTACGACGGCGCCTTGTTTTCGTCTAAACAAAATAAGTTGGACCTTTATGGGAGTTGGTGAACGCATTTATAATAAAATCCTGCAATCTCAGATTTTCCACTC
The DNA here is from genome assembly GCA_018246255.1 of Pachliopta kotzebuea. NCBI lineage: Eukaryota > Metazoa > Arthropoda > Insecta > Lepidoptera > Papilionidae > Pachliopta > Pachliopta kotzebuea. The sequence goes on along the minus strand of DWLS01006742.1, from coordinate 10,219 downwards.
AACTAATTTAAAAAACAAAATAACTATAAATACACAAGGTATATTACTCCGTCGGTAAAGAATTAATGACAATAATGTGTGGTAGTAAACATGTTGATTTTCAAGCAGTATGTTATAAAATAAATAACAATTATTTTTCAGATCTATATAATAGGTAAGAAAAGAAGAGATTAGGGAAGAACATCAGCATAACATTAATCAATAAAATATTATATATTGTTATAACATGTTTTAATTCCTCATAAAACCATGGAGAATAAAACCCTCCAACCCACTTTTGGTAAGTATGGATAAATGGCCATGAATCTCTGCTGGTTAGAGAAGTCCACAGATATAGTAGTTAGAATATTATAACAACTGGTAATTATTTATTACACTACTATCAAATAATTTTTAGAAAATGTTTATTCATTACTCACCATCAAACAAAGATGCGGTATCAATTCTTGCTGTAACCAAGGTGATAGGTTTTTTCGTCACTTCTACAATCTGAAAAAATAAAACAGTTTATTAAATGAGAAAAAAAACTTGTTAACATATAAGAAAAGGAAAATTTATACCTTTCCTCGTGGGAAAAGAGAGTAATATACATTTTGATCACCTAATGGATCACAAAATTTAGTTGGTGTAAGGAGAGCAGATGTTGCTGATCTGTAAAAGCATTTATTTAATATTAATTCATAAAATATACAAATATTGTAAAATTTTTCTTTTTTGGAACTTTCTTCATAAATGTAGGAGTAGACATCTATGGGTTAAGAGAATAATTATATTGATAAAAATCCGTAAATGAAGTAGCAAGAATGTACTTAAAAATTTTGTATAAGGTAAAAATTTTAAAAGACAAAGCAAAATTTATAAAATAAACGAAAAGCAGAAAAAAGTGAAAATAAAAAGATAAAGAAAACAAATTAATGGAAAACTACACCAATAAGTCAGACAGTAATTTTAAATATTAGCATACTAATTAAAATATTAGCAGTGTTAAAATGTATACATTAAATGTAATGTAGTAATATATTGCAAAGAGCAGTTACACTATAATAAAATACGCTGTGCGTCCCATGGTCCCCACGCCCAGCATCAAATGAGTTGTAAACGTCGTTAAGAATGATGAAATAAATTTAAAAAATATTCTCAAAAATTATATACATCTTTGATAAAGTTTGATATGACAATTATCAATTTATAACTTTCGATATCAACTCACCGTCTCAAACAAACTGCACTGTTTACAGCACCAAACATAAAGGAATTTAATTGTAAAGAGCAAAATGGCCTGCCATCCTCATCAAGATGATCAATATTGTGTCTGAAATAATATTTTAATATATAATAAATAAAAACATTTTTAAAATCTACCTTTGAAGTTTTCAAAAAAAAAGTGTATTTCAATTAGAAGCCTAAAACATTTTCAATTTAAAAATGTGATAATAATTCATAAAAGATTGGAAAGATTATAGATCCCCTTGATCCAATCACGGTCTGCAGTGTGTGTGCGTTATACGTTGCCAGGACCAATATCGTTTCACGGGAAATCGTCGCTGCCCAGGGATTGTTAGCCCTCTGTTTCCGCCACCTAGCTAACTTCTGTCACAGTCGGCATGGCTATCGGTATCGCCGAGCACTTGGGGTCGTGGTGTATAGGGATTCCTTTGGGAGAATTTGGACCACCACACTGGCCCAGTGTGGGTTAGTGGGAAGCCAAAGCCTCGTTTGTCAATCAGTAGGATGCACCACAAGCAGGTATGGTTGGCTTGGGTCCTGTAAGTTGTTGTATGGGGCCCCTTTACACCCCACATAGATATGTATAGGTTCATTGTAGTTAAAAAAGGAAAAGGCTTAGTAATTTTGAATTGAATTTCTAAACATTCAAAAGGTGAAATAAGTGGTTTTTGGTATTTTTATCAAATATTTATGTTAATGTATATTAAGAGTAAAAATTAAAAAAGGGAATAATTTTAAGACCTTTTGTAACAGTCATTAATTTTTTCAATTTCTGCAATTCTAGAATATGGCAAATAGAATATAGGATATGGGATATCTCTTCTCAACAATCCAGTGCCTTTCATATTCCATGCAATGCCACTATTTCGATTAGAAGAACATTGACTTGAGGGGTCAGAGGAATATTCATTTGGACACTTAGATTCTTGACTGAATGACACAGATCTGTAAAATTTTAAATGTATTAATCAATGTCTATGTTATTAAACAATGACATATATAAAAAAATAATTAAATTGAATCAAATACAAAAAGTTATTTAATTATGCAAACAAGAGCTCTTATAGAACTTACTTCGTTAAAATTTTATCTAATCTTACGGTCAATAATCATTAACCTAAATTCAATTGAACTATTGCTAGGTAAATAGAGGTGTTGAATACAGAAATTTAATATTGAGTTTAAAAATTTTAAAAATCAATTTGATTGGTTTATATCTATCTAGGATATTAAGTGTGCTTATATAACTATATTACCGCATTGTAGCATTGTGATAGACAAGAATGCCAGCAACATTATCTGGTTTGGTTAATAATAAGTTTATCACATCATTAAACAATGTAGTTGTAATAACAACCATGTAAGGTCCTGCAGTAGCATTATGAATCAACCATTCTACATCAGATATTTCATGTATCATTTCTACAACTCCAAGAGCACCATAATTTGAAGCTGGAAAATATTACTAAAATGAGTAATCTCACCCATCAGTGATTTTTAGTATAAAAATAATGTCTGGATTAAAGAAGATGTAAGTGTTTCTGTTTTCATCCAGCAGGGGGACAGCCATTGGTTGAAGTAATGATAATGTTTCTGTTACAATGTTCATAATAAATACATAAATAATAGGCAAAAACCCATTAATATCATCTATTGTTTATTATAAAATTATAAAACTGTCATAGAAAAAAATATTCATTAACTTTTTATATAATATGAAAAAAATAATTTTAATTAAGTTCAGAATTATTTTTATCATTGGTTACTTACATTCTTTGTTTTTCAATTTATTTCATTAACTTTTTTAAGAAAAGTAAGAGAATTTAAAACACATTAAATACTCACTAGAACAACCGACTTGGTGTGTTCCATTTAGCCTTTTAAAACATGCAGCACTACCTTCAATCGATGAGTATATTTCTTCATGAAGCCTTTCACATTGGGATACTGCAAAAATATTTATTACCATTGTAAATTTAATAAAATTATCGGTGATTTAACGTTTAGTAAAAAAAATTACATACATTTTGTTACTAAATATATAATAAACGTTAAAACAATGTTATTACGTGCTATCATTTTCTAGTTATAAAAAAATTATTAACTATTTGGAAATTTAAACAAATTAGTAAACAAAGTATTATTATTATTATTATTTCGGTTTATGGCTTCTACTGCTCTGTGCAAAAATTTTGCCAATGTATAATGATTGTGAGAATACAAGTAAACAAAGTATTTATAATGACAGCAACTATAGATGACACTTAACCAATGACATATGTAATACCTATAGTTATTATAGTTAATCGTGTTCTGTTAAAACATAGTCACTTAAAAAAAAAACTGTAAAAATTAACAAACTATAATAACGACATGTTGTAATTTTTATAACCTTTTTGAATGCAGTCATTCAATTAATTTTAGGTAATTTTGTAAAAGAAATCAGAAGATTGTCAACTTCTCTTGATATTTATAGTCGAGGAATCCAGACTAAATTTCGCGATGATCACACGAATAAAAAAAAAGAATACATTAAGTGTAACTAGTAGTTGTTTTATCTAAAGCACTACTTAACCCCTAAAGTACCTTCAATATAATTAAAGAAAAATAAAAGGAAGATTTTTACAAACATGAACGTTATGGTTACATTCATAAATAAAATAAATAATTCTTTATTTAAGACGTACGGTCCCTATTAGGTTAGTAAAAGTTAGTAACAGTATACAGCTTATTTATTAAGTTAGTTATGTTAGTGACAAAATTCTAAAACTTATATTAACAAACATCCCTCACGACTTCCCTGTAAGAAGTTTTCTCCAATGGATAAATAAAGGGACAATATTTTTATGCATTAATCTCACGTCATAATTTCATCACAACATATTTAGATTAAAAATATATGCATGTAATGACTGTCTTGACATTTTTGAGTGAAAATATTTATTTTTGTTACTTTACAGTAACAAAAAAAACTCTTGTGTGCAGTACACCAATACTTCGCTTTGCGTCGCTGCTTAATTAATAATAATTTTCACTGTTTGACTTCAGATTTGGGTCCGAGTCTTTAATTTTTTTTGAATTTATTTTTTCTTAAAGGTCGCACTATTTTTGATTCTAATTGCGCCATGCCATTAAAACTTAGGGATTCCCTTTTTGACTGAAAATCAACGCATTTTTAATACAGTTTTATTTTCACTTTGTTTTGCTAATTCTAAAGTACATTTTCAATTATGTCATGTGTTGTACTTTTTGTAATATCTTAATTAGTTTGTTGTTTTTTTTAAAATAAAATAATAAATGTTTACTACTTGTTTCTGGTGACAAAACAGGTAAATACACTTCCAAATTATTTATTGCCAGAGTTTATTTTTGATTTTTAATGTTAACCTTGTTCATGTTTCTATATAAAAAGTATTTTCGATCTTTATGTGGTTTGCTATAAAAAATCTTAATTCACGCGTTACTTTCGCGTACGCTGTTAGAATAGGCACAAGATTGGGAAAAGGAGGGAAAAGGCAAGTGGACTTGAAGAATTATACCCAACCTCAGACACTGGATACAAAGAAAGCATGGAGAAATTGAAAGACTGCTAACACAAGCACTGAGTGGACATGGAGTTTCTAACACCTATCTCCATGCAATAGGCAAAGCAGAGAATGATCTTTGCCAATATTGCGAACATATAGACTCACCAGAGCACGCCCTGTTCGAATGGATAAAATTTGTAAATGTGAGAGAAAAATCGGAAGGAGACGATGGAAAAATGAGAGCGGAAAAGGTGATGGAAAGAATGACAAAAAATGAAGAAGGATGAGTCAAATATACGGAAATGCTCAAGGAAATAATTAGATTAAGGGAAAAAGACAAAGACAAGAAGCTATAAGATGAAAAACAAAAGCCTCCCTGAAGTAATACACTAGCGGTTCCAGAGAGGATAGGAGATTAAACGGAAGGGGGTTTTAATCCGTAGGCTGCTGAGCCAACTATTCAGTAGACTCGGGCATACCATACGGTCAGGGCCTATGGCTATCCATGAGGATTTCCCCCTGCCGACGAAGAAAAAAGGAAACGTCGCTGTTTGTTAATTTATAAATTAACAAAACAAAAATAAATTACATTATAAAATAATATTAATTGCTTGATAAGAATTGAATATTATTGACGAATAGATACGAGTGTACTCTTTGGTATATATTATTTGGCAACATTTATTATTAGGCTGTCGGGCGTCGTCCATGTTTTATAACTACAGCTGTTTCATTTATTAGCCAAATACGTTCCCAGCAACACGGACAATAATTAATACGTTAATAGCCTTTTTTAGTATTTATTTATTAAATACTCTAAAAATGGCGGAAAAAATACAGATACAGGTAAGTAATACAGAATACTATATAATAATTAATAATTTCTATTGTTAAACCTTGTCAGTTGGACGACATTTTCGTTGGATCTTTATATTCAACGTGTTATTTTACACCATTTATTAAATTTGTTGGATTGCTTTTAAATATTTCTTATAATTTTTATAAGCCAATACTTTTAATTACTGTTATTATGGACGCTTTGTTTATAATTTTTAATGAGGGTAACGATACTGTTGCAAAAATCGTCTTTATTCATGAACATAGAAGTTTTACATTATATGAAATCCTAATCAGTTATGTAAAATTTAAAACATATTACACCTTTTCCTCATTAATTTCTATCGTAATTCTACTATTTATTTTGTTACATTTCACATATACATAAAGCTTTGAACAAAGATTTATTTTATATAAAAAGTTTTCAAATAATTTTAAATTTTTAGTAATTGTTACTCATTTTCCTTTCATATCATACATTCTCAAATGAGGAAGTATCTATAACTTAAATTACTGTTCATTTTATTTGAATACATTCTATACATTTTGCTACTACTTGGTGTCTTTAGGTGCTATTTCCTGCATTATGAGTAAAAATGTACACAAAGGTTACTTAAATTTTTTTAAATGTTTAATTAATTTGAGAATCATAGGAAGTTATTAGACCACTCTACAATTTCTATAAATATAAAAACTTCTATGTTTATTACTCATTTTCACTGTTGGTAATCACATGGCAATACTATTTATTAATATTTACAGCTCTAATGCCAAAGAATGTGGAAAGAAAAAATTGTGAGCATACATTTGTAATAAAGAAGATGAATTTATGTAATGCCACTTCATGATTAAGTGTGCTATTTTTTGATGTCATGTTGGTTGATGATTATTATTAATTTTACTGTTTTAATTTAATTCTATATCAATGATGAACTTGGGTCAGTTTGATTTATACAACTGTGGATTATACAACTAAAATAAAGATTTGCCCAATTTTGATGAAATGTATTTAGAAATTATACATGATTTTTACTGTATACATAATGATTAATGAACGAACAAAAAAATTACAAGGTATAAAAAATATAAGGCATTAAAGGTTTACATGATCTATTTTTTATAAATTATGTTAAATATGTTTGCATCTTAGAATATAGTTATCTATGAATACAGGTTTGCATAATTACTGTTACATCACTGAATATAATATTTTCATAGCAACTATCACAATATAACATGTGTAAATAAAAGTAATATCTTAATATACCCAATGTTTGCTAATTTTGACTTACAAGTAAAAGTTGAGGAAGGTTGATATATCCAACAACTGGGTGTAGTGTGGGTGGGTTCATATTTCAATCACAATCATAAAATTCATTACATTTAAAGTATATTATTTCTTTTCAGCCCGAATCAATGTTCAATCTAGATGATTTATTACAATGTCCAGTATGCTATGAAATTCCTACAGGGCAAATATTTCAATGTAATGAGGGTCATCATGTATGTGGACGATGTAAAGCCCGTCTTGATGTGTGTCCAGTATGTCGAGCCCTTTTCTTTGGCACACGTAATTATGCTATGGAAGAGTTAATAGCCAATTTCAGAAAGTTACGATCATTTGTAAGTAATTTTAATGAATATAATTTATTTATTTTTTTTAATTTTTATCTATGACATATATTTGTTATCTATGACATAAAGAATAAAACATTTGTTTAATACAGAAGATAAGTGGCAAAGTCACCACAGGTTCAGGCTCCTCAGAGAGTAGTACACCAGCTCATGACACAGGCTCAGGAGATACTGAAAATGACACTGGTGAAGAAGAGGACAATAATGTTAATGTCCCAAATGTAAGTTTTCTGCTAAGTTTTTTTTACTGTAGTAATTAACCTTTTGTATATATATAAATGTGTACATCATAACTTGAAAAAATGGTACTTAAATTCAGTCATATTTCTGCATCAAATCATCTATAATTCTTTGTTTCATTAAGTATTACATGTTATAAATGTTATATATTTAGGTGCTAATAATAATTAAATATTTAGTAACATAATACAAATGAGGAATAATTACATGGATAGGGAAACCTTTTAAATGATATTACATATAATGTTTGTATGTATTTTAGCAAATCACTTTAAGGGCACCTCAAGCATGCAAGGGGCTATTTCGTTGCCTATGCTGTAAAAACGGCAATGCCGAACGATTGCCCTCTGCACGCTTACTGAACCACCTTCGTTATTTTCACTCTCCTGATCTTATTGAGGTATGTTACAATAATAAACATCATTATTTCAAATAAAACATTCTACTATAAATACTAATTAAGTTTGTGTTTTTTATTAAAATCTAGGGTCAGTCTGAAAATGGAGAGTACTTGCAAGCATGGCAATTTTCTACTGTACCAGGCAGAATTGTGACTGCTGTCCGTGTTTCAAATATGGGCATCTTCTTTTTGATTATTGAAATTACTGGTAAATATTAAATATAAGACTCTGTTTTCTATTGTCACTCTAGTCTGCACATTTTATAACAGGTTAAGAACTATAATTAATAGCATAGCACTCATGAATTATCTATAATTGAGACTCTGAGACTTTCGTTTGCATGGAGAGAACCAAAGCCTTTTCTGCCATGCTGGCCAAGAGCAATTTGGCAAATATGACATATCCTTAAAAGCTGGTGTTATTGGAACATGCTTGTTTCTCCTACAAAGGTTTTCTTCTCCTATGTGGGGATCAAACCTACATCTCTTCAAGACAAAGTGTTACTTTGAAGTTAAGGCAACAAGTAATTAGTTTCTCACTCTCGAAAGATATACAGTGCTGCAAAATATATTGTCTATTAAAATCCATTGAACTTTTAACTATAGCATTGAGTTGAGATTAGAATCCAATCAAAGAGAAAGTCTTATGCATTTTTAAACACTTAAAATGTGCCTCAAAGGCTTGTTTCATCATTAATAATTGATTGGTCCATGTAATATCTGCTTGAGACAGTAGTCTTCTTTTGTAATGATATTATATATTCTTACAATATTATTTTCAAAAGTAATACAAAGATATTATTATGTATTTAATGTTATGATATTTACTCAGTTTGTTTTTAGGTGAGAGTGTTTATGCTTGGTTGACTATGGCTGCCTCTCCATGGGTGACTAATGAATTCTCCTACACAATCACCATTTCTGGTAATGACCGTGAAGCTATATTTTCAGATTGTGTATGTATAATATGATAGCAGTTTTTTTATATTTAAGCGAGAAACATCATTTTCTACTTTATTATTTATTTCCAGGTATCGTCAGTGAGATCATGTGAAGGTGCTCTTAAAAAAAGAGGTCACTGTCTAGTTGTAAGTGGATTGGACGCTACAGCCTTAACCGCGCCCGTTGCTATAAGCGGTAAATTATCCTTGCGCCGCACGCCCGCTGATCAATTAGTGAATCAAACACAACCTCGTGCCGTTATGAGGGTTGCCACTCGTGGCAACAATCAGGACAACTTGCTGCAGAACTTGCATGACAACGTCGAAAGATTCTCGCGTGCTTTCGCTAGTTTAGAAGCTAACGGACTATTTGCCGATATCGGAATTCGAAGACCTGCTAGAGTAGCTGAAGTGGAGGATCCAGTCTCTGGTCAAATTTTAACTCCAACTGATGATATTCAATCTGAATTGCTGGAAATCAGTCAGAACGAGGGTCATGCGTTGTCTCGTAGCGCTCGTAGACGCATGCGACAAAGGCTGCGTGCAGCGTTGAATGGAGCACAAACCCCGGGAGCATCACCCCCAACACCACCTACCCAAAACCCCGCACCACAGCCCAATTCTCAGAGACAAAATGGACACTTCAACAACAACAACTCATCAGATCACCGTCCAACGCAGCAACTGCCAACATCAAACGGTACACCTGCAGCACAATTCAGTTTAACAAACGGGCCGTCCACTTCTACCGACAATACACAGAATTCAAACCAATCGCGTAATAAGAAAAAACGCCGCCTGCGCAGATAAATATCTAGAGAATTAGTTTCTTTATCAATTCTACAATTTAGTTTGCGGCATAATAAAATCAACGTAAGCCTTTTAATATAGGACCCTGGACGTATGTGGCTAGCCATGATGAATCTGCTTAGTTTATGTAAATAATTTCGTCTTTGACAACGCAACCTTTACAAAGTGCTGTGATAAAATGAACTGCTGCGTGGTAATTTCACGCGCAATAGGTGTCAGTTGAATGTTTACTCACCTGTGGAGTAGTTTTTTAGGATTACTAATAAGTAGTAATAATTAATGGTTGATATTCAACGTATTTGACTAACGCTATTTACAACAATGACATGCATTTTGCAATTTTGTTATATGTATTATAAGTAGCAGTTATGAGTTGACTAAACAATTTGTTTTATTCTTATTTTTTAATAGATTATTACTGTTTATGAATTAATGTGGTTATATGAGTTAATGAATAATACAATATTAAGACATCAACAGTCTTTTATTTCAAAACCGACTTAACCCTTTTAGAGCTGGCGTACACAATTGTACATATATAATATAAAAATAAATTTAAGTATTAATTTCACCTTATTTGCAACTAAACTAGGCATTTTTTC
>DWLS01006741.1:0-11356 GCA_018246255.1 Pachliopta kotzebuea | reverse complement strand
TTGGCGTACCTAATGAAGATGGGGCGACTCTTGCCATCACTCATCAGAGAGGCGATGCTACCTACACTGATCTTTGCAAACAGTAGTTTAAAACACATTAGTTACCCTGGCGTGTGATTGCAAGGCTTTTTCTCTTGCGAAACCGACGCCGCAATGGCAACATACGAAGGGTCTAGAAGGGTCTGCGGGTGGCGGAGGGGTAGGCGGCGCAGGCGGCGGTTCCGGCTCCGAAGGCGGTGATGGGGTGCGTGGTGCAGGCGTTCGTGCGCGTCGCTGCCATTGCTGTGTACGGGCCGACGTCATGTTCTCCCAAACGCCGTTCTATAAAGTTAAACAATGAATTTACTGTGTTTTAGTTTAACGAGTGTTATAACCAATAATTTGCTAATAAAATTGCAAAAAAAAGAATTTTCATCTATAACAAATCTTTACTTCTCCACAGCCCTAAAATTTTAATACATCAGAATGTATGTTGGATTTATGTCCACTTCTGTATTGTTTTATCAATATTCAAATTCGACAAAAGAAACATTATCACTGAGCCATTGAAGCATTTTCAAAATATTCATTACCTCGACTGGTTCAGGTTTTTTTTTCCGTCTACCTCTTTTTTTCTTTGGTTTCACTGATTGAGTATCGTCAGTCAAAACATCATCTGAAAGCAAAATATATTATTACTGAAATAAAGTAATTAATTCTCTTTACGTATTCCTCATTAAATATTATGAATCCTTAAATTTGCATAGAAATTAAAATATTTATTACATAAATATTATTTTTGATGTTCTCTACTGTAATAAGATCATCTTTTTTATTCGACGAAGCGATGTAACGTTATATTTATCCATACATATCACATTGTGCTCATCGCTTTGAAACGTGAGACTATTAAGTCTTTTTACCTAGTTAATTCTTTAGCTACCACGCCTACAGCACTTTAAACCGGAATAAAATAATTTTGTGCACTTCTGGTAGGCGGTTGAAAGGAGCTGTGGTGATACCTAGTTGATTTTTTTCGCTTTCATAGTCATTGCATAAGCAAGTATTATGGAGTCGTCTAACAAATTTTTATTCTAATAGTATTTATATAAGTAAAAAATTTATATTTTCTAGAGGGAACTACTATTTAACTCTTTTTGAACTCGTTTGACAAATTTTTATCCCTTTCATTGCTCGTTTTTTGTGTATTGTGTCAATTGTAATTAACAACAATGGATATCTACACCAAACTCTCTAAAAATATGGAAGAGTTAGATGCCAGTTTCAAAACGCGGATGAATCAATATAAAACAGATTTGTAGAAAACATCACCAAGTAAAAAGGATTGATCTAGCTTAGTTAAGAATTTTAAGGAATTTAAATATCTCATTCGGAAAACACTTAACACGATTAAGTCACAGATGGAACTCCTACTTCAGGGTTTTGTCAGACTTGAAAATGATTTTAGAAGAAAGGTACTATTATTCCAAGGAATAACTACACAAAGAGGTTGAACATATTAATGAATCTGTTCATTGTGTCCTCTCTAGAAACCTTAAATTTTCTTACAGCACAAAAGAGGACTTCACAGCTTGTCACTGCCTTGGTTTTAGAAACTACGTATGTCGTCAACGCGATATGCGTGTACTTTCCGGCCTATATCCGGATATCCTATATATATATAATATTCTTCATAACCCTCCTTATTCCGCTTACTTTCATAAACGTTTTGAACTTTTAATTTCCAGAGGTGATTTATGTCGTACAGCAACATCTTTCTTCGAGATTTAGTGTCTCTTTTACTATACAAGCTACAAGGTACTGAAATTTGCTTCCACAGAATATTCGAGCAAGTCTGCGTCTTACAATTTTTAAAAATAAACTTTTAACATTCTTTTTCTCAAGGAAGCCTGATTTATGTTAATATTGTTCATGTGTTTATTTATTTATAATTGTCTATAACATGTATTTATATGCACACGTATGTTATAATAGTTAAAAATATATTGTTTTTTTACATTATTTACTATTCATTTGTTGTATCAATAGATTATAAACCCATGGTCTACCCGCATAGAGCATGCACTTTCCTTTTCACGCAAAAGTTTACTGGAAAAGAACTCTATTAGAGTTAAGCTCGGCTTTGTACATATTTTTTTTAAATCATTATTTTATCGTACCGTGTGTAGAAATAGTATAAATAAATAAAAATAAATACCTACCTAGACGGTCTTTGGTAAGAGACCCAGAACAAGTACTACAGTTTACAAGTTAGTTTATATTATTAAAAAAAAAGTTTTTCCGTAATATATACAAATATATATATGTATTTCATTTTATAACTATTAAAGGTATATTATTTTCTTACCATAATCAAGTGAGTCGGTATGTTCCGGTACGAACGCATGCACCTTTAGATGGTTCATGAGGTCGCACTTGCGCACGTATCGTACGCCGCACAAGTTGCACGCATGAGGACGGTCGTTCTGATGCGCCACCATGTGATTCATGAGCGCAGCTTTTTTGCGGAACCGACGGGAGCAGAAGTCACACGGCCATGGACGCATCGCCGTGTACTCATCCTTTTCAACGTCAACATGAGATTATTTTAAATTAACTTGTTATAATTGCCACAGTAATTAAAATAGTTTATTGAAATGGTTTTAATTTTTGTTCCAGTTGTCAACATATAATAGCCAAAGCATTCTAGGCGAGCAAACTTCACACTCTTCCCCTTCAGTTGTCACTTAACACCATTGAGATATGAGTCAAATGTAGGCATATTTTAAATATAAAAAAGTTTCGGTATAAACCTAGTAAGTATATATAAAAATTAAAGTAACCCTTCAACAGGAATACAGAACAGAAATAACATAAAAGTATGTAAAGCCAAATCTAAAATGTAAATGTCACAAATATTTTACTTACTTGATCAGTTGGTAAAGGAACATCAACATCATTTTCAATTTTAACATCAGAGACAGGAGTAACTAACTGTTCCAATGGGACCTCCACTCTGAAATTATAAAATAGTTTCAGTACATCGAAATTTATATTTTCATTTAATCTTGAAATTCGTTATGTGTTATAATTGATGATAATTTTTTAGATTTTGCAAGGTGGGAACAAGTTTATCACTTTCCATCAGGTGAATATTCTGCCAGTCCCCTTATTTCATTGACTCAAGAAATTATGTTCCTTTTATGGAAACAGGCATGTACTACAATGATTTACTCTAAATGGGCAGTGTTATGTTTATAATGAAATACATACCTTGTGTGGACAAAAACTGATTTATTACTATGTCGATGTCATTCAACCGTACACAAAATACATCTATCCACAACAGGTGGGTACAATATTCTTGCCAGTTTTTTTTGTGAAATGTGAATTTTTTAATTAAACAGCATGATTTGTTGTAGTAATTAAAACAATTGAATGATTCTTACTTACCTTTCTTGACCCCCAGCTAGAACCCAGTCATCTGTAATGACTTCTTCAGTCACACATTCAACATTTAAGTCATCAGCCAATTCTGTTGATTCACTATAACCAACTACATCTTGGGATAAGTACATTAAATTTTCTGCAGCCATTTGATCAGTGTCAGCAATCATTTCTTCAGATGTCTTGAAATTTTAATTTGATGATACCAAATTTAATACATAAAAAATATATAAACACTACTAAAACTAATTTAAATTTTATAAAATCACTTACAATTGTGGCATAAGATACAGATTGACTTTCAAGATCACAAATTTCTTGATTTTCATGTTTAGAACTCTAAAAATTAGTAAATAAAAAATTAAAATAATAGCTTAAATTATTACCTAACACATGCCACTTTGAATCAAAAAAATTAAAACAAAAATTCAGCATCATTAACAAAGAGAAAAAAGTTGGTATAAGAAACTACTTTTTTGCTAAAAGTACAAAAAATTATATTCCATATTTTATCTTAAGCCATAGATTGTAGGGGTAACAATTTAAATGCATTATCTTCCAATCTTTGAGGCAATACTTTATAAATATCTTGTCATATCTATCATTGCACTGGAGAACATTTATTAGCAAGCTGCCATTCATATCACAATGTGTTATGAATGGCAGCTATAAACATCTTTTCATTGGTCATATAGTTATAAGCAATTCCATGTCATTTACCTTGAAATAAACATAAACTTGTTTTATTGTTTCATTAGAAAATAAGCCACATTCATAACACCATTAATAATCTTCAAGAATGTCATTTTAGTACCAGATTTTTTTTTAATTTGTAATAAATTTATAATTTGTGAAATGAGTATTACACAGTAAAATTTTAGTTACTGTTTAACTTAGGTATATTGTATTCAAATTAACAAAACTTTTTCATTGGTAAATTTTTATTTCAGATTTTTAGTTAATTAGTGTTTGAATAGAGTAATATTAACTTTTTATATCATAAAACTTCTACATGGTTCCAGATATATGTATTTATTAAAAAAGTGATGTTATATTCTTACCTTTATTACGACTTCCTCCCAATGGAGGTTGAAATCTACTCCAGAGGATTCCATTATTGTGATTACCATAAGGTGACTTTTAGTTTTTCATTTTCATTCTTTACACATCCTATGTTATATGCCCATATAATTTATACGCAATCATTATAATTTCATGTTGTCATACAAAGATAAATGAAAAATCTCTCCTGTTTTGCAACAATAACTTTTGTTTTTCAACTGAAAAAAAAAACCAAATTATTTTAAATGTAAGTTCAGGAATTTACTAATTATTTGTTCAAACTTCAGTTAGCATTTTAGTACCGGTTAATAAAAGACGAAAAATATTTCAACTTGTTCACGAATTTTCACACATCTAACAGGAAGAAAATCAAAACATCAACATAACCTTATACTTCAAATCAACTTTTAATTATGAATGAGCACGTTTTAAACGAAAAGATTTATTTTTTGAAATGAGATAAATTACTCGTAATATTAATTATGATGTATTATTCACAGAAAAATGTAACAAAAATGGTGTCAAGACTTGAAATAACATAGGTTAGAAGTGTCAAATGCAAATGTATAAAATATGTAACAATTCATTATAATATTGATAATAATAATGTGAATACCGAAAACTGAGTAAAATTTAAAATACATTTTATAACTACACATTTACATGACGCAATCACAGTAGTTATCAATAGTTCAACATGGATGAAAACATAGGGTATAACCAGAACAATTAAAGAACACACGGATTACGCACCGGAAGATAAGTAAAGAGTTGTCACGATGTCTTCTATTCGTTTTACACCTGCTTTACAATTATTTTCCTAATAAATAGTTACTAAGCAAATGATTATCTTAAACCAATATTCGTCAGTTTCCAAATTTTCATTTATACAGTACAGATTATGTATAACTCGTATTAAAAGGAAATTATTCAGTGATTCAAAACTTGTATAGAAAAAAAATTTAATTTATTATTTTATACAATGTATGTCTATATTCTCCGTGATATTATTAAATATGCTTTATTAAAAGGTGACAAAAGTATGGTGCAAAAACTTATTAAGGAGTCAACGTAAATAATCGGACGCAATGTAATAAATTAGCATAAAAATATTAACCCAGCTCTTCGAATTTATCTTAATAGATATAAAAAACTTATTAAATACTGAATCTAAAAGAAACTAATATTTCTCTTAATTAATCAGCATTGATAGAAACGGTTCAATGTTACCGCTTCAAAAATGATAAGAAGAGAGTTACGATATTCTACACTAACTATTCACATACAATATTTTGTAAACGTCATACGTATACAATTAATAAATTTATGTAGAGTTGTGAATATTATTATTATATTAACCAGTCTACTTATTTACTATAGTAAAACTTGAATTTTATTAAACAATATGAGCCAAGAACTAAAAGAGTTGTGTCAACTGTTATTTCCAAATTCCAGTCATGGTAATTAGTTTTAAATATTATATACGGTTTTAAATATCTTCTTAAAATCGGGCTTATTAAATGTTTAATCAAACTTATCTATAGATATTTGATTATTAATTTGCTCTATAGAAAATAACTGAAGAACCGCGCGATTGTTTTTCAGTTTTTATATTATCTGAAATTATTTTATTCATGTTGTATTTTGATTTTAGACAAATATTTTATATCTTTAATTGTATCGTAAGTAGTGTTTAAAAGGAACCCAAAGGTTTTAATTGCTTATTTAATATGTACACCCTTTACTTGACTATTTCTTAATATAATAAGAAAACCTAAAATAAAATGTAATAATAATCAGTTTGTTGTTGCAGAAACACCAGAATATTTTAGTGATATAACTGATTACATTAAAAAGCTGGGGTCTCTAAACTGGGATCATATCAGAAATGAACCAGAAAGGTTAGATGATGAAATGAAACACCTAACAGAACAGACACAAGAGTTGGCATTCACAAATTGCAAAACATTTGTAGAAACAGCAGAAATATCTCGCACTATCATGAAAGATTTAGGGAAGTCAAAAAATTCTCTAGAGGATTTTTTAAATAATATGCCTAAATTTGTCCAAGAGTGTGAAAAATTCTCAATTAATGTTGGTAATATAGTACAAGAAAAAAAGTAAGTTTATACTTCATCAGTATACACATTTATATAGTTTTCTAGTGAATATTGAAAATGAAGTGGTTTTTGTATTCTTATTTATGTATATTTTATATAACATATCTGTAGATATGTATAAATCAAAATTATAGAATTTTATCTTTTTTAAGGTATATTTATTCACAGAATCAGTTGGAAATATCTTTCAGCATCTTTTCTTTCCTTCATTAATTTAGAATATGTGTAAATTGAATCATGTTTTACCTTTAGACGTTATAGCAGTATCCGTCATCAAAGTGACAAACTCCTAGAATTGCTTGAATTACCATCCTTGATGCGTGAAGCCCTCAATGCCGAAGATTATGAAAGTGCATTAGATATCTTCACATTTGTTCGCAATTTATCAAAGAGGTATTCAGAGATCCCAATAGTACAGGTAATTGTTGTAATTAGACATTGTATTTAAGTTTATTTTGCATTTAAAAAACCAGGATAATGTTTGAAGAATACACAGTGATTATATACACATTATTTTTGTTTGTTACAGAATACAACATCTGAAATTATGACCCTTTGGTTTGAAACCTTATACCACCTGTATAATCAGCTTCATTATGACTTACCATTACCACAATGTTTACAAGTAAGAAAGCTTTCATTGTTGTCATCATCAATGGTTAGATATCCATTGTTGAACATAGACCTCCCCAAAAGATCTCCTTATCATCAAATACAATTGTTTCTATGCTGCCTATGTCCTATAGTTGTTTTCTGTGATTGTATTTTATGATTATAAAGTGGTTTTAGGTGCACTAATCGTAACATAATTTTCTCAAGATTTTAGGTTATTTGAGGAGAGCCAACACAGTATTCAAATCTACAGAAGATCAAACTAAACTTTCGTCAGTTGGAAATAAAATACCAAATAATACAGTGATGACAGATGGGTTGCATTTGCACTTTTTAAAAGCAAGGAATGCTTGGTTTGAAAAAGCATTGGAAGATGCCAAGGGTAATGAATGTAAGTTAATCTATTATTTTAGGGTTTTTAATGATTATCTATCATATTTTGTGTAGGAGTAAATTGATCAGTCTATTTGTACAATTTAGATTAAGCTATTAACTTCATTTACTTTTCATTACAGCCACAGAAAAATTGTTACGAAAAGTTGTTGAGCTACATAGAATTCATCTGTTTAATGTTTTAACTCAACATAAATCAATATTTTTATCAGATGCACAAGAGTCTAAGGTTAGAGATGATGAACTTAGTGGAACTAGTGCTTTGTCATGTTGGCTGAAACAAAAGGTATTTTTTTGAAAACTACTAAATAACATGTTTGTCTTTTTGGTCAATGAAATACCAATATGAGTACCTGCTCATTTTGGTATTATAGACTATGTACTTCATAGCATCAATGCACACTGACATAACCCATGGATGTTGATGAAAACTAGAGTTACGACGCTGGGTAGTGGGCGCGAGCGCTGCCGCTTTGCCACACTGAGTGACATGACAACTATCTAATATTTTGTTAACTCCTTGCCATTTTCTTACATTTTTTTAAAGTTAGATTTGCTCATATTATTCCTATTGTATTTATTGAGAGCATCATTAAAACTTTTTCTTTCTTTATTTGCTCATAGTTCATATATCTATTAATAATAATGTGGTGCTAGATAGGATGGTCAACACTGCACCACATTGCGCTTGTCATTTTGAGACATTCAATGTTGTCCTGTTGCTTTATTAAGAAACCTATAACCAGTAAATTAAGAGAAAGAAAATACATTAGTTTGTCTACAATTTATTTTATTTTGTTATAGGTTGAAGTTATGACACAGACATTGATCCATGATTTAAAGAAAGAAGACGAATCCAGTTTCGAGTCACTTTTAAATCAATGTATGTACCTTTGCCTCTCATTTGGTAGAGTGGGTGCTGATCTTCGATGTGTTCTTACACCATTATTTTGTAAAAATATAACAATGCAATTTCACTCAAATTTGGATAAAGTTGATTATCAGTTTGAAAATCAAATGAAGATTTATAAACTGCCTACAATAAAGAACTTGCCAAGGCCTGTCAATGAAAACATGGCTTCAGGTCCTCCTGAAAATTTACTGGACTATTATCCACTAGCTGAGTACTGTAATGGTCTACTTACAACATTGAACTCATTGAGGGTTACAGCTCCATTAAATATAGTAAAAGATGTTTATAATGGCTATAGAAAGTCCTTGGATAAAGCAGTTCAAAATCTAGTAATATTTTATAATAGAGAACAACAGACTTTCACAGAGATTGAAAGGCAGAATTTTGTTTCTTTTTGCATATGTTTCACTGAAGATTTAGTTCCTTATATAACCAAATGCCTTGCACAGTCATTTTCGCCAACGCAAATATGTGAGCTCTTAGGGGTCACCTTGACAGTCTTACAAGAAAGTAAATTGTTACAAATTAATCAAATAGAACTTTGTAAACCTTTGAACAATATAACTGGATTGTTTGTAAATTAAAACATTACTGTGCTTCTGTTTAAGGGAGGTACAAAAAACAATCTGTAAAATTTCCCTGATTACACATTTGGGTTCGTTTACTTTAAACTGCCTTTACTAAATGAATAAGTCAGTATTAACGCATCATGCCCAAGTTTGTCTCATAAAATGCAGAAGACAATGTTTTCGATTGAAGTAATAAATATTTTTTATAATTTGAATGAGCTTACATTATTTTAAGTTCTGGATGCGCAAATTTGTTACGGTGATGGGTATTAAGGGCGCGAGCTTCCGAAGTGTGTGGAAAGTTTTCAAGGCTTATATCCTGTAATGGATGTCCATGGGCAGATATATTGTATCACGAAACTACAATAATAGCATGATTATCTCTGTACATTGGATTATTTTTGTAAATAAAGCAAATGACATAGGTAACATCGCAAGTCTTGTAAATAATAAATAAATGCATTTTGTTATATAATGTATACGATAGTGAGGATTCCTTTAAAGGTGCGATCGCGATCAAATTCATATGTTCTAAGAATAGCTATCGCGTATGTATTACGTTTACCAACCCCCACATTGCAACTGCCAGTGCTGTAAATGGATGCCTTTAACTCTCCCTCTATAAGAGGACCTTGAGTATCTATAGGTAGAAATATTAGGAGTGCTATTTATTACAATAAAACACGATAAATAAAAAAGTTTTTTTTTTTAATATATGTAATCCTTTACTTGAAAGGTAAGGCACAGCCTTCTTAACAACTATTATAAATTTGTATAAGGAATTACCACAATAGGATTAAACATTTTAAATATGTTAATTAAGAAACAGAAAAGTAGAGACTAAACGATGTCTTTGTCTCTGAGCAACAAGGATAAAGTTGTGCAGAGTTAATCAACAAAACTAGCATCACATTGTTATGAAAGGATTTACCATCAGGTACATGTCCTGGCCGTGTAATCGCTTAATCAAAATGTATATGTATGTATGTATTAAGAAAATCTAATCTTTTTGATTCTAGACTTTCCTACCTCATTTCGTGAAACTTCATAATAATGTGTTACCTTGTCAATATTACCTAAAGACTCGATAAATTCTTTATCGTGTGTAATGATTATAAACATAAAATTTTTTTGCACCATTCTCTCCTTAACAATGTCACCTAAAGCAGAACATAGACTTGTAATATTTTCTTGATCCAAATTGGTTGTTGGTTCATCTAGTGCTAAAATACTGAACCTGAAAAATTAATAATATTGTATCAGTGTAAGTTTTTACCTTGACAAGTCCCCAGTTTGATCCCGTGGATATGAGTTACAGGAATGTGACAAATAAAAAAAAACATCATGGGAATCATTGCATGAGCCATTTGTAACGTAAAATAGTACACTCTAGCAAAACAGACAAATTTTAGTCAATCTTGACCATTAATCAGTTAATATGGAGTGAACGTCGTGTAAATGTATTTTGAGACTTTACCAGGGCCTCTCAGATCTGCTATCTCCGAAAAGACACACAAGTACCTGGGCGACGCCAAAAGACAACTTGCCTTGTACTGAAGGTCTCTGCCAGCGCCAACCGTATGATGAGACAGGCTAATACTTTTTGACCGGCACTGCATCGACCACGCATATCAATTTCCACACCATTTTTACATTGAACTACTCTGTAATAGAAAACAAATATACAATTTTATTTGGATTCTTAAAAAAATCCAAAAAATTTAAGAATTGTCTCTACGAAAGATTGTAAGATTTGATTGAAAACACATTAGTGTTTCAGTTGAAATCTTCGGTAGCTAGTAAAATTACAGGGATAATAAGATTTGAACTGTTTATGTTTGCATTGAGAACAGTATGATCGTATCGAGTTACGTTGATAATAACAAAAATCGTACCTGTAATCATACTTCCGTCGGTCAGAATCTGCAGTTGCGTTACCTTCTGTTTTTATTTCTATGTGGTCTATATCGTTGCCCCTGTAAATTTTTCTCCACATTTCTCTGTTAAAAAATGTACTTCATTATGAATATATTTCACAATTTCAGGTCACTAAATTTGTAGATTTTATTTGATTTTTTTTATTTACAACGGAGTGACACTCGACTTAAATTTTACATGATGTTAAGTATGGAGACCATAAACGTTATAACAGTACTTGCTCAAAATATTGTCTTTTATATTTCAACAGAAACGAGATAATAATACTGTTATGCAGGAAAATTTAAAATATAGGAGTAGCCACTAACTCAAACAGAATATGT
>DWLS01006740.1:0-11356 GCA_018246255.1 Pachliopta kotzebuea | reverse complement strand
CTGCAGATAGTGATCTTTGACAAGTTTTTTAAACGATTTAATACTTTCACTACATCGAATAGAGGGAGGTAAGGAGTATATTAACGTTATTTAATGTTTGCTTATTAAATGGCTTATTGTTCTTACATTCTTCTACGTGCCTACATTCATTCATAGACAGATTATGTATGTAACTATGGTTGTTATATTACGTATAAAGCAATCAAAGAATATAAACAGTATATCGGAATTTTACTGACGGCGTAACCTCGTTTAGGCAGATAAGGGAAAGATACCAACGCAGCATCTATTTCTGGCGCAAAACAGCATATTAATACATAACTGTGTTCTGGTTTAAAAAGTGTTGTAGCTAGTGAATTATCTTGGTGAAGACACTTATCAAAGCGAAAAGCATAATGGGATATAGTACATACACCAGAACTTATGCTAGATTGGTATGGGCAAATGTACTGTTCTGTTCTGTGTTATGTTCATGTCATTAAAATATATTTAAATTTATAGATAAATCAAAAGGAGAAACCAACTGTTTTTGGCCTATCGTATTAGAAAGACCATTATCTGTGTATATCTATTGCAAATTCCCAGGAAAATATAAAAATTTTGAGCATTGTTATATTGTTTCTCAACATTCATTTTAGCAATATTAAAAAGAAACTATTGTTACTACGAGCTTAATTGTTCTACTTACATATTTGAAAAACCTGGAAGTAAGTAAAGTACTCTTGCTTGATTTTTATATTCTCTATTTTCCGTCAATTAAGTCTAAATGTATAACACCGTATTTTCATTATATCTAACATAAAATATGATGTATAAGATTCGAAATGAATGCTAGAAGACCAAGGTCACCGACGTAACCTTTCGGATGTGCTAACTGAAGTGGCAATGGGCTGGTCATGTCAGTCGCAGTTGTGACCGCCTGTTTATTTTATATTAATGCGGAGGAAATGCATATGCATACCTGCCTTCGCGGGGGCAATGACAGGTTAAGTAGGACTTGCACCGACTATAACCTCCACGATGTTCCTCATCGTCGCTGTACGACAGGGTCACAAGAACAGAAAGACATCCGCGACCCCGCCAGCGTCGGGCGTTTCAAACAGCTCCACCTCGGGGGCAGAAAATCTCCCACTTTCCTCCTCCGACAGGGCGCGCCGGAACAAACAGCGCGCCCTCCCTACGGAATTTCGGCCTATGGACAACAGATTCCTCCGAATCCATCACCCAAAGACCATGAGAGCCTTTAGAGTAAGCTCTTCCGGCTCCTTGCGGCGGATCTAGTCTTGGGCTCCACCGCCAACAGAGGATTTGGAGAGCGACCGGTGTTACACCAGCACTCCCCCTCCCCCAGCTTCCTGGTACACATCCGAGGAGAGTGAGAGCTGCAGCTACACGCGCTCGAGTCTGGGAATGACCTTCTTGGCCACCGCTACACCTCGGACCAGCCGGTAGTCTCATCTTCGCTTCATCGTGGGTGACGAAACCTCGAATACCAGAGCTCCTCCGCCACGATAAGACGGGAACCAGTTCGGAGGGAGTGACCACCGTTGGAGTAGACGTTTGAGAGTGGAGAACGCCTTTGAATAAACAGCACGGGACAGTCCCTGACCAAATGGAGCACCGATCTGCGCAAGGCGGCAGGCAGCAACTGGATGCGTATAGTCGAAAATTGGGCTAAGTGGCGTTCCTTGGGAGTACCCTACGTCCAACAGTAAACTACTGCAGGCTGTTGATGATGATGATGATTAACATAAAACTAACGTGTTACAAAAATATGTAACAAAACACAAATTAAATTGTAACTGAAATACTGCCCATGTTCAAGTAGTATCAATCGCAGCTCCTATTTCTGGCGACAAACTGTAGTTTTGAAACTTTGAACTATAGGTTTGAAAGTGCACCGATTTGAAAGGTACTGTAACTAATAAAACTACTGAGCCAATGAGAATTAAAATATTGTGTTTTAAACAGACGACCACAATATGGTGTTAGTGTTTAATTTACATATTATGTTTTTTTTATGATTTTTGTCTTAATACCTCTGTTGGGTAGTAAAATAAAGTAATGAGGTCAGCTAATGCCGAAGGTGAGACACTGATGACTTCATTGTTTAAGGTGGTGTAATTTGACACAAACATCAAATTAATTAAGTGTTGATCGTTCAGTTTGTAGGTTCCTCGTGTATATGTGTGTTATAAGACTAATGAATGTTTTTGTAAATTTTGTTTACATGAAATTCTTAATACTTACCATCAGGTGAAAGACTTGTTCATCTTTATCATCTTCATCCAATGAACCAGTTTATCTCTTCCTTATTAAGGTTTTATATGTATAATTTGAATAATCTGTGAAGTTTTAAATGTTATAAATTTATGTTAAAGAACATCACTGAAAGTTAACTTTTGATGCCTGCTATTTTCTTTTTGTAATGAAAATTAATTTTTCTCAGGAAACATAAAAAAATTTAAATCTTTTGAATTGATAGATTAAAGGTTATTTAAAAATCTTTAATAAATTTTTTGTATGGTTTATTTTATCAAAGGTATCGATCGTGGCTGCTTCATCATGTCGTTACGTTTACTGGCAACGCACTTCACTCGAGTACTTATTTGTGAAAGAGCCGTACCTCGCTTGCGTGGTAACAACTCTGATTGCTCGCGATATAACAACAAAATTATACGCTATGAATAACAAAATTGTGACAGAGAGAGGATCACATTTAGATATTAGATTGCCAAGTATCTCACATGCCCTCGCTAGAAGTCCCAGGAGACTGCGTTCTGCCAATAAGCTGCCACCACCTACAACCGTGCAACCTGTACCACCTGAAAAACGGCCAAGTAAGCAGTTTATTGTTCGTTTCGTTGATGCCTAAAAAAACTTGTTAACTTCTTTTAAATAACATAAATCTGCCAAAGTGGCTAGATCAGATAAAAGTAAAGTAATTAACATTTGTACTCTTACTAATATATCTAATATTGAAACGAATTTTTTTATTTTTATTTTAACTTACTCTTAAGAAATTCACATTAGTTTATTTATTATTTAAGCGATTTTAGATGTACTTAAATCTAAACCCTTTGAAGGTAACATATGGCAATGGTCATTAATAAATTGTGCCTAGATCAACGTAATTTCATGAATAGAAAACTCCATAGAAACTAATTATTGAAAGGATATTTATGTAATGTAAAATTTGAAAACATTACTTTCATACCAAACTTCCTTATGCACATTTTGTTAATCTTCTGCTGTACCCTTTAGATTGTTGGGCACGTGATACGCAACTTACAGTCAACACAGCTAAACGCAATGGTATTGCCGGCGCTGCTTACGTAGAGGAAGACGAGGAACTCATCCCTCTAGCAGAGCACGAGGCACCCGCGGCTTCCTCAGACGACCTCTCTGTAGCCGATAGCTGCCCGGACACGTCGTCTAAGTACCATAGTTGTGAAGCTGTGGAAACTGATGATGAATTACGACATTAAAAAACAAAGCGTTATTTGTGTTGTTATTTTTTCCTGTCCACAATCTATTCAATATACTTTTCGTAGTAGAAAAAAATTACTTTGTTAATTTTACAAGCTAACAGATTAATGTAACAAACATTTCATTATAACATATTATATTTTTTTGTGTCATTACGAATAACTTATATAAATTCAGTAATTTTAATAAAAGCAGGCTTACGTACTGTGTTTACTTCTGTAAAAGCTTACCGAATTAAAAATTATATACAATGTTTTGAACCTTATTAAACGTGCTCTTGAAATTAATAGTCACACAAATTCTTGAAAAGATCTTTATAGTCATACCTATATTTCCACATCCACACGGCGGAGTATTTGATAGACCGAGGCGGCTTCCCGAAAAAATATCGAGCCGTAGTACGTTCCATATAGCGTCTGTTCCATTCGTCAGTTGTTTCCAATCTCAATTGACGTTTGGCGAATGAAACACGGCATTAATTTATACTCCTACTCTTTTGGGCCCCGCGTCCTTGGCCAGATGGTCCGCTCTCTCGTTGCTCTCCCTCTCCGCGTGCGTTTTTACTTAATCATTATCAGCCGATAAACTCCTACTGTTGGCCATAGGCCTCCCCAAAGATCCCTATTCCGTTCGGCCCTGCACTATTTGCATCCAGCACCTAATACAACTTCCCATCCTTCCCATTCTCTCTAGCTTTCATTATGTTCTCTTGCGCGCAGCTGCTGTCTGTATAAATATCTAGAGTGGCTGCCGCGGCAGGATGTTGGCACCATCGCCCTAACAGGAGAACTCCTCGCCAACTTAATCAGACGGGATTTATTTTGTATAAAGTGGTTGCTTTCTGGCCCCGAAGGTCCAAAAGAAGCAACCGGCAAGTATTAGGCCGGTGTCCAGCAACGCGGTCCTATGCCTTTTTGCGATCTTTTACGCGAATCTCCTCTGGACCGTGCTTAACTGCCTGCGCAACAACAGTTTTTTAGCCGCCGGCGTCCATACTCTCGCTTTATACAATATGATGGGCTTCAACACCGTCAAAGACATCATCCTGATCACCTCTGTATTCAGCCCCCTCGGTACCTTCACTATTGACTATAGAGGTTTTAAACCTTTTTGCTCATGCTCTTAACGTGTGTGTTAAACATGGCCCGTCGTCAATTGCAAGCCCGAGTATCCAGGACTTCGCGAGATTAACCTAAGAGTTCACCTCCCATGAATAGTATTGGGTCTTTATACTTCCGCTTATTGATTATCACCATTACCTTTACCTTGTGTGGGACGAACCTAAGCTTGTTTCAGACACACCAATCATGAACATTCGCGAGAACCGCGTTTACCTTTCTCGTGATTTTCCTAGCCTCTTGTCCTGAGAATATCAAAACGACGTCATCTGCGCCAGGTAATGTGTCCCGTTCTTTTCTACTTTTTCCAGGTGTTGATTGTACAGGACAGTCCAGAACGTTGGGTCGCTTATGGATCCTTGCACGCATCCTTTGGTAGTCACTCAGGTACACTTCGCCCTCGCGTACCTTACGGACACTTTGCTATCGCTAAAGTAGCTGTCGACAAAGCACCGCAGATCTTCGGGGCAGGGAGTTTTGGCCAATATGTAGCGTATTGCAGATCACCTGACATTATTGAAGGGTCTTTCTAGGTCCAAGGATACCAACACTACGAGCTCCTTCTCCAACCGAGCCTGTATGTACTAGAATATGTCACAGAGGAAGTCTTCTGTACTTCTTTGCGGCATAAAGCCGTATTGGTGGCAACAGATATACGGCGCAAAGTACCATCGGATCCTCCTGACCATAATCATGTCAAGAATCTTCCCCATTACGGGCAAGAGTCCGATGTGCCTGTAGGATTTCGGGTGCGTGTAGTCGTCCTTATTCGGCCTCCCCAACACAATAACCACTGCTTCCTTATTGATGGTACCCAGCTCGATTCGTATGGTCGGCCTCGGGGCACTCCTAGCATTTGTAGTAACGCTACGGACGCCCGAGCTATGGCGTCCCACTGTCTCCGGATGAGGCATTCGTCGTTAACCGCTCCGTGGTCTCTTCGGCCCGCCTTAGCTTTCCTGCAATTTCGGCAGACGGAGAGTTTCCTACCTGCCAGTCGACATACTCAGCTCTCATGTGCTGGATACTGCAGTGTATGCACCAATCCTCAGACTCGGCGCAAAGCCAAGCGGCTTTGGCCTTAATAATGTTAAAATATACACAAGATCTTACAGAAAAAAATTCATTAGTCTTTATGGTAAAATTAGCTTTAGTTCGATAAACGTTTCTGCATCGCCTATATTTTCGTCGACCTTGTTCTGCACATACTGTTGTGTAAAAGCCAAAGTGGCTGTAAATGCTAGAAACTAGGTTAATTTCGATGAACTTTAAACGTTTTGAACAAGTTGACGTTTACCCCAATGAATTTCATGATTGGTAAAGGTTCTTTCAGCTATATTTATAGAATGAGTGAGTCTATCTGTTTATTGCAGAAAAAAATATTGTTTATATTTAAGTAGTTATTAACAATATAAAGAAAAACAGACAAAAAATATATCATGACGATACGTTGTTATAATAAAATTTTGACTAATAAAGAATTAACTATTAACTGGTACTTCATACATAATTAATCGTGAATTATAATAATTAACAAAGCTTTTGACCTACACATCAGGTCTGCATTTTGTATTTTGTCTTCTTGCGTAAGTAATGATAATATAACGTGTAGAGTAGCGTTATAAATAAGAGGAGATTATATCGAAAGGCAAGGTGTTGCTTGTCGAGGCTTTGTTATCAATGAGCCGTCCGTATAACGGGCGTACGGCGCTGGAATTTTGCTGCTACATGCAATCACCTAAACATTATCTGGATAGCCTTGGTCGTGTAAGTTACATTAAAAGAAATAATGAAGTGTGTTACGTGGATTATTAGCTTTATGTAATCTTTTGTGTTAATTGTAAGACAATTTCCATATTAATTTCATTATTATTTAATGTAAGAAGTTATTGAACCTAAAATGCAAATAAAGCCTTATTTTTTTATTCATTGACGACTTAAATTCAGTTGTCTTCTTCTACTTATTTTTTAGGCAAAAATTTTCTGACCTATACAACACAATAAGTGGATAGGGCACGAAATTTTGAAATCAGTTGATCCGTGACGGCGAAATGTTAAATCAACATGTTTTATACGTAGAAATCGTTATTAACTGTAACGTGAAGTTGGGTTTACTATTATTGTTTTTTTGACTATACTAATTACAATACTTTATGGTTAGATAAATACAATTAAAGTAAAAGTTTTAAGTACATACTACACGCGGCTTTCTACGGTTCGAAGATATCTGTCAAGTCTGAAGATACTAGTGACGTACAAATTAGGATTCATGTTCATGTTGGTTTACGGACAACTTATGAGAGATATATAAATACAAAATTAGGTAACTATAATCAGAGGACGTTCTCTGTTATCAGAGACCGTCCAGGTAAGTTCACAGCTTCTGTTTCTGCCGCCAAACTATAGTACAAAATTTTACCGAGTTCTAGTTTGAAGGTCTTTGAAGCTAGAGGAATTATTGTTGTAATGAAATAACGTCTTATGTTTCAAAGCAAAGAGCACAATCTGGAGATGTGTATAATATCTTTACTAAAGCTACTTGGTTATGGACAAACGCACCACTTAATATCACAACGTTGCGCTTATCAGACCAATTCCACGAATAAAAGAAAATAATATATATAAAGTCAAATAAGCTAGAGTATGATAATGAAGTAGAAGGCGTTTTATTAAGTAATAATTATTATAAACAACAAAAATTATATTTTAGGTTGTCAAAAGTTAACTGCCAATGGTTTCGGCGGTAATAAATAACGTAGTTCGTTGGTTCGAAAATGGCGGTCAATTGACACGAACGAAAATATTCTTTGATAATGTTTTTTACACGATTTACTGAACTACGTGCTATATGTTTGTGTCGTCTTTCGTTTTACGAATGGAAAATCGTCGTCAAAGTTCTGGATTCTCTTTCATATCAGCAGAATTTCATTTTTATACCGAACAATTTTCTTTCCCTTGTGTGTATTCTCACCATCACTAGACATTGGCGAAGTTATTGCGCAGTGCAGTAGAAGCCATAAATCGAAAAATAATAATAATAACGTAGTTCATTAAAACTAAAAGCTTATTTATAGTACTGTTCGTTAGCAATAAGCTTAAGATTACTTTGACAACAACGTAGAATACACTCGCAAGGCGAACGGATAGATCGTTGTTTGCCGATGCCCTATTTAGGTAGAAACTAGGTAACGTAAATAACGTCTAAGGTGTGCGATAGCGGAATTTCTTCCAAGTCGATCGATTTGCCTCATAAACTGGTTTATAAGGTAAAATGGCGATGATAATTTAATCACTTTGCGGATATACGTTCAGTGATAAAAGTTTATATCTCGTAAATAACGTAGTAGTTATCACTTCAAATAGTCAATCGAATTGGAGCGCTTACATTATACCTGAAATGCTAATTTCCAGTATGCAAATAATGAATTTGTGAATCTTGGCGTAAAAGGAAATAAGTAATAACAAAAATGTTGTCTTTTATATAATTTATTTCAATGAATAACATAATTAAACACTACTGACATATTGTATATTTATTTTATCTCATTATGGTTTAAAGTTAATACTTATCTATAAAAAAAGTAAATCCTTATCTAAACGCTGTGCGCTGTAGCATGGCGCGTGCGACAGTTGCCTTCATGAAGTTGATATGTACAGTACCCCATGACTAGGGATGTAACGTTTAGCAATTCATTTTTATCGCTGTCGATACTCGCAGCATAAATCTTGTTCTCTTTAATGTTGTTATGAAAATTTGTTTAAAAAGTAAATTATTATTTAATTCGTATTTATGAGGAGACTCCGTTATCGCGGACGTAGTAATGCTTAGTTTCTAGGGATTAAAGCCTTATCGACTAAGGTCTATGCGATTTTTCAAATCTACTTATAATATTATCATGTCTTATAGATAATATTTAAATAAAATAAATAACTAATTAACGTGTATAAACTAGCCAATATAAATATTTTCTTTATACTTATATAAAATTATCAAATCGGGTTTTTGAGATGGTTATTGTGATTGTTGTTGTTAGTTTTTGGTAATGGTTTATGACTGGTCGAAGGTCGTTAATGAAACAAAAAAGGACATTATGTCTGATGGGGATCGTGACATCCATATTAATAACATAATGAATTCACCGTTAATAATATCAGTCGCAAATTCAGATGATAAATTTAGTAACAATTCAGATGTTCCTGACTCTGATATAAGTTTAGATGAATAAAATATATTCCTTCTTAGCAACCTTTTAGGTAACTTACTCAATATATGTTCTCTTGTTTCATTTGTATAATTATAGACTTTTTAACAATAAAAATTGTACTACGCACAATATACGTTTTTCATTTTAAGAAACATCGACTATCCGTCTTAGCAGTACATCTCATCACTAAATACCTCTACGGCGTTACGTTATATGCATAACACTTTTCATAATTTTTGTTTCTGTTTAATTTTATTCGAAGACTAGAACATTCTGGCATAATTAAATTTAAGTCACTATTGTTATTAATGATTGATATTACGAATGTGGTGCAGCTGAAATACTAAGTCATAAATTTCAATAATGAAACAAAACGTAATTGAATACTGTCACCCGTACCATGCTACAGCGTACACACTGTAGCAAAGGTTCATGTATTGAATTGTCATAACAAAATGAAAAGCGTCGAAATACTTCTGCAGGCGATACTGAGACATTGCAGTACATCTATTATGTTACAGTTTTAATCGGGTTTAAAAGAACAGTATTGAAGTTGATATTCTGCAGTGCTAGTTACAAGTAATAGAACCCAAAAATTAATAATAAACCTGAATAGAAATTGCATATTTACAGCTTCAATTAAACTAGGGGCTTGACGACTTAATTACTTAGCTACATAATTGTTAGCAGTTTACCTTTGCGATAGGTTTTGCGCAATCTAGGGGGAGCCTCGGCTGTACGCGAAGGGTTTCCTGTGGCCTACTATGAATTGTTAAATAATGAGCACGGAGATTCTTATATTTTTATCAGTCGCTAGACAGCCACTGCTAGGCCATGGAGTAACTTCGCATAGGAGTTTTAATGTATGTAAATTCAACATAACCTATAATCTGAGGACAACCTGTGCATTTCCTCTACTTATAATAAAAAAGGCCTTCTGTATTCACAACGCTTTAAAGAACATTACAAATAGTTATAATTTGTTTAATTAAAATAAATGCATGCCGTGTTATTTTCATAATACAAAAAATTTATCTTGTTAGGAGTTCACAGCCCTAGAGAAAGCAAACCACAGAAAGCGCCGTCACATTACGATAGGGTGTAAGATATAGAAATAATGACCATTGGTGGGGTCGCCACGGCCGAAATCAAATTATAACAAAGCCTGAATGATAGAGTCACAGTACGAGCGAGTAATACTATTAAATTACGGTCAAAAAATCAAATAAGTTGTTGGTTTTCATTTTATTTCTCTGAACTTAGTATTACTTAATGTAGAAATATTTTTTTGTCTTTTTATTCGTATTAAACATTTCTTTTAATTTTCTATAAATACATACTCATCCTGTTATGAATAAAAATGGCAACTGTAAAAAAGTATAGCTGGCATTATGATTTATGTTCCTTATACCTCTCCTTAGAATACTCCATTAAGAAACAAGATAAAATTATTTTAGGGTGTTAAACTTTTGTTTAGGAAAGTAAGGTTAAACATAAGTTTTTATAACAAGTATATAGATAAGTGGTTTCTAACCTTTATGTACCTGCACCCTGCTTTAAAAAAATTGTTGCGCTCATTAAATTTTTCTGACAATCTAATTTCATAAATACTTAACTGAAATTATAATTTATTTAATAGGCTACAAAATAATATACGATGTTATGTAAAAATATATATAAAATATTATTATTTATTATAAGAAGCATTAATTTTAAACGTAATAAACAAATTAAATTACTAAAATAAAAAAAAGAATACATAATTTTCAGTTTTCGTTCCAACAAGAGTTTGGGTAGATTTTTAGTATTTGTACCCGAAAAATTCGCAACGAGGATTGTGGATTACGTATAACTATCTTGTTGATTCATTTTTTTGACCCCTATTCTAGTTTTTTGATTTTTATTTGAAAATTATAATTTGATAACCGCTACGTGCTCCCCTTGCAACAGCCTCGCGCCCCACAGGTTGGAAACCACTGATGTTGGAATTCTGTTGGAAATCACTGATTTTGGAATTGAATTGGAGACCACTAATATAGCTACACAGAGTATTGTAGTAAGTGGCGAAACACTCGACTTGACCTACTAAGCAACGATGTATGATATCGAAGACATAAGATATAAAATAATTACATTATAGCTGGACGTGAATATTAAGTATCAGTGTTTTCTCTGATCACAATGTAAATGAAGTATACATTCAGTTTCATTATTAAAAACGATTAATTCTAAGCGGTAGTCCCAGATTCAACAGGACATGTCTGAGATGAAATTAAAAGGTTAAACAAGTTTACTTTTAAGAGTCTAAAAACGAGCAGATTTTTAAATTAAATATTTTTATGTAATACAAAAATATTAATATAGCTTTTTTTAATTGTCATTTTAAAATAAGGCAGATCGTTTAAAATTACATGTAAACAACGGGTCAAATTTTAAAATCACTGGTGTTGTTGTACATAAGCTGACCCGGCAATATTTCTCCTAAATGGCGCTATTTAAAATGGACACTTATTTTTAACAGATTTAATGATTACCAATATGTCA
>DWLS01006739.1:0-11357 GCA_018246255.1 Pachliopta kotzebuea | reverse complement strand
TTCGATCGTTATATCCCTAAGAAAGTCAAGAGGTTTCCCACGTTTTGCTTCGAAGCACTGAGCCGCTTCCCGGACGCATAACCTGGTAATTGCCGGTGAAGTAGCCAGGTTTGATTTTAAATAAACACGACTAACAAAAAAAAAAATCATCTACAATGTTATACTTGTCACAATCAGCAACAATTACGAAAACCCAAAAAAAAATTAAAGGTTTATGTGTGTTGTCAATGTTTAGTTTTAAACACATTATGTAACTAAATTATTATTTCAGGAAGTTAAAAATATTGAAAAAGTTTTAAATAGAAAACAGGGTGGTAAATTTCGTGGTAAGACTCCACTTGATCCAAAAACTTTATTACGATATTCAAGAGGTGAAGGGCTTGAAGGAAAAGGTGTCATACATCCATTGCATGCTTTGAAATTGAAAAAAAAAGAAAAGAAATACAATTATGCACTAGAGCAAGCTGCTAGAGCTGAAATACTGTATACTGAAGACCAAGGGTAATTATTTTTATTTACATGTGAATATAACATATATCTAGAATCAGCAATGCAACATTTAGGTAAACATTTTTTATTTTCTTCCTGTAAACATTTTTAGCAGGACTAAAATCAAAAAAATGTATTATTGTTGTTTGTTACATGGTTCAATAACAGAATTACTTTCAACTAGTACTTTTTCTTCAGAACAGTTTAGTATAAGTTAACCTTTCACAGTTATAAAAATAAAGTTCCTATTGTTTTTTTTAAGGTTGATTGAAGTTGGTGAAGGTGAAAAAACAACAGCAGTATCTCAAAAAGTTATAGCAGACAATGTGGATATTGCAGCTGCAACAAAAATCTTTGAACTTAATCTTGACTTTGGACCATATAGAGCAAAATACACTCGTAATGGTAGGCACCTGCTTTTGGGAAGTAAAAAGGGACACCTTGCTGCCTTTGATTGGGTTACAAAGAAATTGCATTTTGAAATAAATGTAATGGAGAGTATCCATGACATAAGGTATATATTTATTTAATTATATAAAATTTTTTTGCTTTAAAACATACCATTTTGCTATTGTGTCTTGTTCTTGAACTATAATAAAATATATAAATCAATTTATAAAATTTCATGAAATTCAATAACTTATATTACAGTAAGCTATTTATTATACAATTTAACTAATATTTTATCCCCTTTAACAAACATTTAACAATTTTACTAAAAATAAACCAAACACCTACTGGCACAGTTATCTAACATCTCACATTCTTATAACTGTTTTTATTACATAAATAATACAATGATTTTGAAAAGGTTATATACATATCTTTTATAGGTAATATTCAACTTGTTAACTTTCAGTTGGCTTCACATAGAAACAATGGTTGCCGCTGCACAAAAGGAATCGTTATATATTTACGATAATACTGGAACTGAGATACATTGTCTAAAGAAAATGAACAAAGTATTACGCTTGGAATTCCTTCCATATCACTTTTTACTTGCAGCAGTTGTAAGTAACTTATTTTAAAATATCTTTAAAGTTTATTCTAAATAATTAAGATTAATTTTTATAAAGAATTTTGTAACCTTTTTTATATGTAAATCAATTCACTTTGAATGTTTTTTTATCTGGTTTATAGACATGGCTAGTATAATTAATATAATAAATAACCATCTTTATACTCTCACTGCTGGGCCAGTACTTTTCCACACTAGCGAAATGCCCATTGGTCATCCATGAAAGCGGTTTCTGAAAAATGATTTTTTCTCATGAAGTCTTCCATCACCAGGAGCAAGAGGAATAATGTGTACTTTTGTATTTCTTTCAGAATGAATATGGGTTTATGTCATGGCTGGATATTTCTATAGGAGAAATAGTAGGACATTATAACAACCGTATTGGCAGAACAACAGTGATGGCACAAAATCCATACAATGCTATTCTTTGCTTAGGCAACTCGAAAGGAGTCGTTTCTCTATGGTCCCCCAAGGTACAAGAACCGTTGGCAAAAATATTGTGTCATAAGACACCATTAACAGCAATTGCTGTGGATAATAGAGGAATGTAAGTAAAACTGTACATGTAACTTTTGTACTAAAATACTACACAGACAAATCCTTGAGACAAGTTGAACCTTACCTATGAATTATTGTATCTTGTTTACATTATAGGTTTGCCTACTTTTATTCTATTTTACATGGCAACCAGACTAGCAAGGCGTTCACCTGATGAGAAGTGATACCCTTGCCCATAACAATGCAGTGCTGGTTAACATTGTATATACAGCACATTGTGTTCATCACCTAGAGACAAAGTGTTGAGTATTGTTACCTCAGTAATTTCACAAGCATACCCTCAAAAAAGGAACAGTAATGTTTGCACACTACTGTTTGATGACAGAAATATCAACTGCAGTGGTACCTACCTAAATGGTCTCCAGCATTGAAGACCTAGCACCAAGGTACAGCACAATGGAATGCTGGTTAGATTGATATACTCTGCATCACTCTATGCTCTCCTTGGTAGATTTAAGTCAAATTACTCAAGAAAATTTTACTACCTTCAACACTCCTCAAATTGGAAAATAGCAATATTGAAAACAGAAATAATATCAGCAGTAGTATATATGATTATGCGAAAAATAAATGAATTTCATTGTGCTTAAACATTTTCTAACATACATCAACATCTGAAACTTTTTGATTTTATGTGTACAGTAGTAATAAATGTAATAATTTCTTTTCTACCAATAGGTATATGGCAACATCAGGTGTTGACCGTAGTATGAAAATATGGGACATAAGAAATCTTGATGGTCCTCTGCAACACTACAAATTGAGAGCTGCCCCAGTTGATCTTGAATTTTCACAAAAAGACATGCTTGCTGTTGGTCTCGGAGATGTTGTAGAAATATATAAGTATGTATAAAGATGTATTGGAAATTTCCAAATATATTTTTACCTTCTGCTTTTAATAACAATTATTTTTTTATGAGATAACATTTGATCTGATATAAAATGCTATGCGGACCAAGAACCTTTGTCCATTAGTTCATATTAGTGCACTTCAAAAACATTAATTTTTATTGGGATGTACAGTCGCCTCTGCAGCCTCTGCTATTTATATAAGCTTGTATAATGTTTATGATTTAAAAAAATATTTTTATGTTACTTTGATGCCAAAAGGATTTTTACAAAATTTTTATTTTCAGTAATTGCTGTTCACAAACCACTGAAAAACCGTATATGCGGCATAGAATGGCAAAATCAATAACTAATTTTAAATTTTGCCCTTATGAAGATGTCTTAGGTGTTGGGACAAGCAAAGGTTTCACTAGTATAATTGTACCAGGTAAATAAAACCTCCAAATAAAAAAAAAATGTGTACTCTTTTACACGCAGCTTCCATTTTGGTATATTTCAGGTAGCGGTGAACCGAACTTTGACGCTTTGGAAAACAATCCATTCCAAACGAAAAAACAAAGAAAAGAGGCTGAAGTCAAAGCCTTGCTTGAGAAAATACCTGCTGAACTCATTACACTTGATCCATTCGATGTTATGCAAGTTGATGTGCCATCTCTGCATGAGAAAATGGAAGCTAGGAAAAAACTATTGGTGAGAAATAACAAACAAAATTACTAAACATTTGATATGCATGTTTATATGGGTGATAGGACTATTGCTAGAAATAGTATAGGTAACAGCAACACCAAACAGTAGTGTGTAAACATTACTATATTCCAGTTTGCAGTACGTTATAGCCAGTAATATTACTGGAGTAACGAGAATTAACATCTTGTGTATTAAAGCAGCAAGGACAATAGGGATGTGTCTAAAAATTACCATTACATGTTGCTTGTTTTTTCGCTCCATAGATAAAAAGTGAACTAGTTTTTTTTTTTTTGCAGCATCTTAAGCCTAAAAATGTTGATTTTACTCCAAGGCATAAGAATAAAGGGAAATCAAACATAGCAAGAAAGAAAATCATAAAGGATGCTGCAAGGAAGGTGAGAATGACAAAAACTACATTGTTGTGTAATATTTTTAATTGCTTTATGTATAATTCTTTGCCATTTCATATTTTCAGGAGTTTATTAACGAAACTATTGAAGCGCAGAAGTTATTGGAGCTGCCGGAGACACAGGCTGCTCCGAAACAATCATTCGGAGTTTTAGACAGATTTGTTCCCAAAATAAAGTCGAAAAAATAGAGTTACTTTTTATTAATATAAATCTTTTTTATGGTCCTATTTTGTACACACAAAACTGGAAACATGGAAATATAGAACAGTTGACCTTAACTCACATTTCTACCGGCTAACCCTGGTGAAAGAGAAAGCCTATATGGGTCAATAGTAATGGAACAGTTGGCATGTACAATTCTTAAAACATATCATGTAAATACTTACATACATTCTGACAACATATGTAAAAGAATATTTAAAATAATACATAAATGTCATTACAAAAATAAATATGTGCATTACTAAACATGATAATGAAAGATTGATTAATTTTAATAGATCAATTACACAATATATTGTTTCACTTGAATCAATTATTTATTTAAATGTTTTTAAAATTATGTTTATTACTTTAGTATATAGCTTACAAAAAAAAGATAAGATATACTACATAAAGAACCTTAAAAAACGGTTTAGGGGAGAAGCATAAATGAAATAACTAAAAATGTAACATTAAATTCCATTTACATTGTAGTTTGCCATGTAAATGTTTTTCTTTCTTTCTTCTATAAATTCAAAGAAAAAGAAATCATGATAATTGTGAAGGAAGGTTGCATCACATCCCATACAAAAGTAATATATTATAAAAAAAATCTGATGTCAATTTCAGATATCTAAATATAAGTTATTTACATGATTTGAATATTCTTATAATAAATTTCAACATTATTAAAAAAAAATCGATTTAACAAAATAAAAACACCAAAATGCTTTCAAGGTGTTGATAAAGAGTTGACTGTATATGTCTACTTAAATATAAACTAACAAGGTATGTCGAATAGATCACACAAACCTTCACTACCTCTCAATGAGAACGCGAAGTCGTGTTTAGTTACAGGTGGACTAAGTCTTAAAAGATAATCTGAAAAAAAATGGTATAAACTTAGTTAAATTTTTATACCTTTCTATATTAGATCAAGGATGAGCAACTAATTTATTTTAACGACCTTTTCCCATCAATGTTTATTATAAAATAATTATAACAAAATACAGTACATACTCCCACCATTATTGAGAGAGGTCTATGTCCAGCAGTAGACTTATACCAGCTGATGAAGCAAATACTAAATTTGTATAAAAATATTTTTTTAGTTTTATATTTTTTATTTTAGTATTTATTATGAATAAACTTGCGCAATATTTTTATAAAAGATGATAAAGGTTGCTCACAACTTTATTAGATTATAATTCACTTACTGGAATCATTTAATACATTTTCACAGTTGTGTGTGTAACTTTGTACTTCTTTGTCATCTGTATTTTCTTCAGTTTTTGTCTGTAATAATTAAAGTTTAATAATTTTTTTATGACATCATTGTGGAAAATCTACACCTGGCAGTGAGTCTTCAACTTCAGAGTGTAGAGCACCTAGTTTATTTTCATTATTTGATGATGCTACACGAGAAGCAAGTCATTCACCTAATGGTAAGTGATACACTTGCCCATAACAATGTGGTGCTCATTTAGATGGTGTACACAGCTCAACATTGCCTTAAGACATAAGGTGTTAAGTCTGGTTGCCCCAGTAATGTCACTAGCTTACAGCACTCTTCGAACTGGAAGGTAGTAATGTTTGCACACTACTGCTTGATAGCAAAAATAGGGCCAGTAATACCCACCTAGACGGTCTCCGGCAACAGAGACCTAACACAAATATCAACCACCACCTGGTTAGTGTGACATATGGTTTGCCTCTCTCCTAATGAGAAAAGGCCGTAAGTCCCAACAGTGGGAACATTAAAAGATTTTTTTATAAAAGATGTAATTTTTCATATAAAATTCTTGTCATAATTCGTGAAAATACTAATGAAGAAATATTTACAAAAAAAACTTCAGATAGCTTGTTATTTGATAATCTTATAATAAAATTGCTTCAAAGTAAATAAAAAGTATACAATTTAGGATTTTCTCATAAATGCTGAAGTCTTCATCTATACTTATAAATAAAATTACTTATACATAACATTAAATACTTTTTTTATTTACATGCTTGGTTTATCAAAACCGGACACCAAGTTTTTAACATTGCTTATCTGGCCCAGAAACAGTTGCTACAATATATTACCTAGTAGTTTTGTTTAACTAAGTTTCATAATGATAATTTATATGTCAAGAATCCATTGGTGTGGTGATCAGTGGAAATAAATTTACTAACAGCACATACATATATAGCAAAAAGTTTTAAATACATGAGATACACTCAAGACAACTCCTTTATAAATATTACTTAATAATTATTATTATGTTAAACAAAAAATATCACAGAAGTTTATAATTACCTTCTCACTTTCATTATTACATAAAAATATTACACCGACTTGTTCAGTAGATTTCACATGTAAACTGTAATGATCTAGGTCCTGCAAAAAATTTGTTAATTAGCTTGATTTCTTTCCCACAATATGTTAAATTTTGTTATCCCCAGTAATTTTACTACCCACAGCACTCTTCAAACCAGAACATTGTAATGTTTACACACTATTGTTTGGTGGCAGAAATAGGAGCTGAGATGATACTTGCCTAGACTGTGTGTGGCGAGATGTACCACCAGTAATAGTAACAGCATAAATATACCCAAAAGCATGTTGAACACCACAAAAGAAATGAGAAGAAAAACCATTATTTTTTTCATGAAAATATTTAATGTTATTAGTGTTCATTAAAACCTTTCTGGGAATATGAAGAAAATTCACTCGGTCACCAGTGACCGCCATAGTGCCATGGATCAAAATATACTATTTGCATTATAAGGTCATAGGTAACCTACATGGCAATTAACATGATAGTCACATCAGTTTTGAAGCCAGTGACTACTTTTTTCAGTTGAATGCATCGAATATGGATTAATGTGAACAGATTTTAATTTCTCCAAAATCTCACTAAAAAACAATGATAAAGTGATAAAAAACAAACCTTCGCCTGCAGCTTGTTGGTAACATTTGATTATAAAACAAGAATTTAAAATTTTGTGCTTTGTTACGATTTCTGTTTTAAGTTATTATTGATACATTACCTTATTAGGAGAACTGACTGCTAGACTTGCACCAAGAGGAACCTCTAGAACTAATACTTGATCATTCATGTAACACTTTTTTATGTCATTTTCTGTAACATATGATAATGTATCATTGTCTGAATCATCAATAACATTCTTTATACTTTGTTCTATATAATGGAGTTGCCTGTAACATAGAAAACACTATGATCAATACATTATACAAACATGCAATGTGAAAGTTGATGAATGTTTTTTCTTGAAACAAACAATTTTTTTCAAACTTGTATTTGCTTAGTTTGATAAAACGGCAAAATTATATAGTTTTTGCTTTACACCATGTAATAGAGTTAAGTTAATTATCATCAAAATTAACATTTTACCAAAAAAAAAATAATACCATATTCTCTTTTATGAACTGTATTAACACTGGAAAAGATGAATGAACATAATCATACAAGTGTAAAACTAGTTTTAATTTGATTACATACTTATCAAGTAGCACCTCATGCTCTTCAAGGCGTCCAATCTGTCTTCTTAATAAAGTGACTCTTTCACCTATATCTGTTGTAGTACTATGTGGACCAACACCTCTGTGAACATTAAAATATCTTATTGCAACTTTTTGAATAAATTTCTTTGTCTTGCACTTTCAAAACTACACAATAAAGTTAATAAAAAAAATATTGTACTTACTTCCATTGTATACTATTTTTACTGCGTTTTTCAATTAAACCAATACCTTCCAATACGTTAGTAATATCATATATTCTCCTTTTTTGCCTTACCGCCAACAAATCGGTTGCCTGAAAAAAATATAATTTTAATATTCTGTTCGTATATTTGAAACGTATATTTTTCGTGCCAAAAAGTCAAGTGCTACTGTATTCTTACTATTTTTAAATCTAAAACACCATCTTTAGCTTTCTGCAACAATGTTACAAATCGGGTCGTTAACAAACCGAGCGACTTTTCATTTCTCTTGTAAATTAATTCAGTCATTGTATGTAAAAGAAACTATAAAATATTTAACTTTTTTAAGAATTTGCGTTGCGGCGGGATCTGAGGTTGGTAAACATGGTATTTGAATATAGATAAAAAATTCAATCTGTTTGATTTTGATCACAGATAATATAATTAATTATGAACAGATCTCTAATGTATCTAATGAATGAAATCCTTTGAATAGCCACGGAGTAAATTAATTTGTTTTATAACAATAAGTAGTCGAAAACCCATCTTGCAGCATTAGACTCGGTGAAGAAGTGGGCCAAGAGGCAAGAGGCGGGGCAAATTCGTGATCAAGAACTTGTCTAAAATAAACTGGACAGTCTTGATAACAGGCGCCGAGTGGCCAGTCTCGCGGTGTTCTACAGGATCCATTTCGGAGAGTGTGCGCAGGAATTACATAATTTTATTCACCCGTCCCCTTTTCATTACCGACGAGGACAACAAGGCGCACGTCGAGACTTTATCCTTATGTTGTAAACATCCCCAGTGTACGCACAGAGGTTTGGCTCCTCGTTTTTAATAAGGACAGCTAAAGAGTGGAACAACTTGCCGGCGTCAGTGTTCCCGTCCAATTATGATGTGAGCGTCTTGAAAAAAAAGAGTGAATAGGCATTTGCTGGGTTAATGCGCTTTATTTACATAGACCACATCATCACTTAAGACCAGGTGGGATCGTGGTAAAGGATTAACCTGTACCATTATAAAAAAAAGAAGTTCTTTAATAAACGTCTAAATAAGTAGTCAGACTCCAGTCAGTTTCAATCTGTGATGTATCAGATTCTATTAGTCACTTCAAAAAATTTATTAAGATGATAATTTTTTCCTATATCATAACATTTTAGAATTAATTCGGATAAATTGTATAAATCTTGAAACAGATTACATAAAGATTCCTTTTCAATAATCATCATCATCAGCCGATAGACGTCCACCGCTGGATATGAATGTTTGGGACATCTCTTTATAATACTAAGTGATTGTTATCCAGAAGTTATTGTGGAATTAAATTATTTACAAAATAAAAGTAAGAGCTCTTGAATTAAGGCGATTAAACTCATCGCATACATTGTAGTCTTTAATTCGTTTAAGTTACCGTAACTGGTATATATATGTCTGAGCTCATAAAAGATTAAAAGATATGTACTATAATGATAGTGTTGCCCAACGACGCAAAATAAAAAAAAGACAATCCATGCTTTGGAATATTTCGCTTGTTTTACTATGAATGGCGTGAAAACAGTATTCTTAGATCAGGTTTACTTTAAAAATCATATACTATTTTATTAAAATTTTTTTAAAGATGTCCACAGAGGACCCAGATTAAAATTAAATATACATTATATCTATAATTACATACTACATAACTATTTAATTAATTTACAAATTTTACTTAATATACGTGGTAAATATTTAGTAATCTCAGTTATATAGTTACAATTTTTTTTTGTTACACAGCTATATATTTATTTCGACAAACATAACATAAAAACTACTTGTGTTTTAATGAATTTACTTTTATACATTAAAAAAACGAAATTTAACTACTTTATTACGTTTATTTTATAATTTAGTTTTCCTACAATTGAGGGTACTCCATAATGATTTTGTAATTCTGCTTTTTAAATTTTTGTCTGCAGTCCGATTTACCGGGAATAACTATTTTTAAAGGTAATTTTTAGTTTTAATATATTATTCCATAGAAAATAAAACATAAAATGTGACTAGTTTTTAGCAAAAAATTTTTTTAACATTTCAAATTTTTCACGCTCAATACTTAATAATGTTTCTTGTTTTCGCTCCCACATTTCCATTTTACGCATATCAATTGAATTTTTAATTTCTATAGCCCTTTTATATAGTTCTACCTCTTCCTCTTTAAGCTGCAAACTCTTATCATCCATATCATCTCTTGATTGTTTTTGTTCCTCTTGCCTCCTCAGATATTCAAGCCATTGATTTTCCAAATGAATTTTACTTTGGGACCTGTCAGATTCCATTCTATTAGCTAGTCTTATTTTTCGTAGCTCTATCATATCTTTGCTTTCATGATTTGATTTTGGTGACATTTTCTTGTTAGAGGTTGCATCTGGTTGCCTTTTTCTTCCTTCTTTTTTTTTTTGCAATAACTCTGCAATTGTGCAGGCATCATTATCCACATTGAATTGTGAATAAATTTTGTTCATTTCTTTAAAATATCTGAACTTGTTATGTTGCTCACTATCAATGCATTGTTTATATTTTTTTGTAAGTGCGTTTATTTTCCATCTTACTTGATCTGGAGTCATCTGTAAGCATAAGTTTCAAATAAAAATTAATAATATACTACAAATAAATTTTTTGACATTTCTTATTTTTTAATTATTTAAAAAAAATTATTACAAATTTAAATTGAGTCAAAAACAACTTCATTATGGGTTTAAACAATATTTAAATCTTCTTGAAAAGATTTATGACTAAGTTTAATGTACAATAGATTTATCAGACAGTAACAATGAGTCTCTTTACATACCATTGTTGCACGTTTATGAGTATGGTTTTTCTTATATAACATAGAATTTTATTTTTAATTAAAAGTGACTTAAAACTAATAATTTGTTGCATTGATCGCAAAACTTTTACAATTACTGATAAAAGATTTTTGAGTAGCTCAGTTCTCAGCTGAATCAAAATAAGGTGTGCTGCATTATAAAGGTATCAGCCAAGATGCTGTAGCTGACAGTAAAAAATGTAACTGGCTAATTTATAGAACTTTTTCTCATGTTATCACCTTTCCAGTTTGTTGTTTTAGTATAACATTCACAATACAAAAATAGATCTAAAGTTTCATGGCCATATATATGCTAAGAAAGACTATATTTGTCTTTGATTCTATGCTAGTAACATATTATATGTGCTTTTATCTATAAATAACAGAATTATCTATAAATAACAGAATTATAGGTTGATAACACTTAAAATATGGCAATGGAAGGGATTTCATATAATTTAGACACAGATATAGTTTTAAAAAAAAATATATAAAACAAGTAACAGATTACTTTTTTTTTATTTATTTAAGAACTTTATTTGCACACATAGAGGTACAAAAAGGCGGACTTAATGCCAAAAGGCATTCTCTC
>DWLS01006738.1:0-11357 GCA_018246255.1 Pachliopta kotzebuea | reverse complement strand
GTAGGAATAGGAAGAAACTTACACAAGCGTCGAAAAGAGCCAAGAGCTCCGAACAATTTTCGACTCAATTCCCGAATATTCGAGATACTCTTGACATACCATAATTTTATCAGTAAATATTGACTTGATTAAAATACACCATATTTTTAT
This sequence comes from Pachliopta kotzebuea, assembly GCA_018246255.1. Classification (NCBI taxonomy): domain Eukaryota; kingdom Metazoa; phylum Arthropoda; class Insecta; order Lepidoptera; family Papilionidae; genus Pachliopta; species Pachliopta kotzebuea. The sequence continues at coordinate 11,207 of DWLS01006738.1, read as the reverse complement.
ATTGACCTGATGGTAAGTGATACGCCAGATTGTATTTTTTTATTCTATGAAGGTGGATTGGCCACGTAGTGTTAGGTGGCGATGCAATCTGGGGTGGTGAAGCGCATTAACCTAGTAACTGCTTATTCACCTTTGTTTTTACGACTTCCACATTATTCTAACTTTTTTTTTTTTATTAGTTACCGGTCAATGCTTGACCACAATCCCACCTGGTGTTAAGTGGTGATATGGTCTATGATGGTAAAGCGCATTAACCTAGCAAATACCTATTTACTCTTTTCTTGAAAACGCCCACATCGTAATTTTACGGGAACACTGACGGCGGCAAGTTGTTCCACTCCTTAGCTGTTCTTATTACAAACGAGGAGCCAAATCTCTTTGTGCGTATACTGGGGATGTCCACAACATAAGGATGGAGTCTCGCCGTGCGCCTTGTCGTCCGGTGGTGGAAAGGGGATGGATGATTTGCGTCATGCAATTCCTGCGCACACTCCCCGAAATGAATCCTATAAAACACCGCGAGACAAGCCACTCGGCGCCTGTGCTCAAGACTGTCCAGTCTAACTAAGTCAAGTTCTTGATCACCAATTAGTCTCTTGGCTCGCCTCTCCACCGAGTCTAGTGCTGCAAGATGAGTTTTCGCAGCACTTGCCCAGATATGGCAGCAATACTCCACACTCAACCGGACCTGTGCTTTACATAAGGTCAAGTGCCTTGGAGTGTGATGTTGCCGTACTTTAGCAAGGGCCCCCAGTTTCCTTGCTGCTACCTTGGCTTTAGACTCAATGAATTGTCTATAGTTGAGGTCCGTCGAAATCTCGACTCCCAACAATTGAAGACAGTCGGTAACTTTCAAGGACACACTCCGAAAAGTAGGAGCCAAGGTGTACTGGCTCCTTTTGGCGGTGAAAAGACGCACCTGTGTTTTGGAAACATTGAACCTCATAAGGTTGGCATCATCCCATTCAGAGATCGCCTGTAAAGTGAGATTCACACGCTCCGCCATGGCTTCTCTCGCGAGCCGCATCCCATTACCACCGGCCTGTGCATTCAGCATGTATCTCTACAACTGTGTTGTCGTTCGCGTACCCAAAGGTTCCGGGTATGAGCAGATCATTTATGTGCAGCAAGAAAAGAGTTGCAGAGAGAACAGATCCCTGAGGAACACCAGCGTTGATCAGCGTCGGTTCAGATGAAGAACTGTCGACGATAACGCGGAGGATTCGGTCACTCAAGAAATCCTTTACCCAGTTAACTAATCCGGCGGATATACCGTACGCTGGAAGTTTGCTTATAAGGCTATCATGCCAGACCCTGTCAAAAGCTTATCTCATGAGGCGCGAATTCAGTATACGTTCCGTAACCTTGCACATTATGGAGGTAATTGAGATGGGCCTATAATTAGAAGGGACGGCACAACTACCTTTTTTGGGCACAGGTTGCACGTTTGCAAGCTTCCAGGAATTAAGCACCAGGCTAGTCCGCAGCGAGAGGCGATACAGACGAGTCAAAACAGAAGACAACTCAGGTGGCCACTAGCTTTCTTCTCATTTAGACGACGCAAGGTTTTTAAAACCTTTTCTTGTGTGATACGAATCTCTGGCATAGAGATGTCGCATTGCGCAGTGTAGTAATTTGAACAGAGTGGTACTGCCAGCGTCTAGACGAGAATTAGAGGCAAAAAGAGATGCAAACAGATTTGCTTTTTCCTTTGCTGCGTGAGCCAAAGATCCATCAGGCTTAACCAGCGGAGGCATAGAAGGCCGATAGAAATTCGTTTCAACCCACTTAGCAAGCGAACTAGCTAGCGTTAGCTTTGCGCTAAAGGAGTGGAGAGATTGGCAGTTAGGATCCCATATACAGAACTACTTGCTCGTCAAAGATACGTAATGTAAGTCTCGTTACCCTAGTAATTTCACTAGCAAACTACTGTAGCACATTACTGTATGGCCGCGGATTTTTATTAAATCTGTAAATATAGTTTCTCTGAAAAAAAATTTTAACTGTAACGTAAATAAGCATCTTTTTTGCTATGAGTCGAGCAAGGTATTCACCTGATGGTGAGTGATACACTTGCTCATAACATAGCAATGGTTAAGGTGGTATACACAACACCTTGCAGTCGTCTTAGGATAAAGTATATAGGCATACAGCCCTTGAAATTGTGTACTATATGTATTTCTTAGGATATTATTAAGGAATTAAACAACTTTATAAACAGTAGTTTGTATTAATTAAACTGTCAAATGAGAGCAAGAAGCTTTGTTCATACAGCGTTACAACATTTAAACATGTCACAACCTCAATGTTTGTTAAATATTAATCGAAGGCAAAATGTTTAGAATGCTGCATTAAGTACTGATATTATAAATTCCTAAATTTCAAATAAACCTATTGTTATCTTCAATCAGATTAATCGGTGACATCAGCTCAGAGTCCATTACACCGTGGCCTTCATTTGATAATGTTTACAAAGAACTTGTTCAGTGTTTTCTTTAAAATATCTAAATACTACAAACTAGCAAAAACATTGCTTATTAATAATAAAATCCTAAATCATGATAATTTCTTCACCTTTACAATTGGGTCCCATTATATTTGAATAAATCAAATTAACTTACACATCTAAATTTATAATTAAATAGGTTTAATACACTCGTGTACTATACTAAGTGAACATAAGAAATTTTAAAATCCTACAAATGCGGTTAATTAATTTCTTGGATAATAATTTTTTTAAAATCGCTAACATAATCTACATCATTTATCAGTCTCATTACTTAAAAGCACTGACAACAATCAAAATTTACAATAAATAAATTAGCATATAGTTTAACTAAGCCTAGTGAATATAATTAAAGACTAGCATATTTATTAAATTAAATGAAACGTTAAAATCCACAACCATCTAGCTTTCTAAAATCATCCGAATTCAGAATTAAATTTCTGTATTTCTATTGTCTCTAGTACTATACCTAAATATGTATCAGCGGCTCCGCCTCCAATACTATGACTTAGATTATCAATAATTTAATATATAAACATTGTTAAAAAGGCCTCGCGTTTTCAAGCTTATAAATTTTGCCTTAGTAATTATTAATGAATAAAATATGAATTGTAATTTATAAATCCTTATGATCAAATTATGTGATATGTCGGGTAAATTTATTGAAGTTAAGATAATATATGTATGAATATAATTACACTAATATGTGATATGTGTTATGTGATAATAGATGTGGAACCTCTATCATGTCCAAGGGTAGAAATTTGAGAAGAATACAGTGCCTATCAATAAGTAACCGATAAAATAGCACTGTATGAAACGCGATTGGAAATCTGGCATCTGTCTGGATATTATAAATGTTCTCCATTTACTGTACATGTTGTCTACACCTTCTAAATTGGCTATTGAAAGATGGTGACTTGGAATCCTTTTTCCTGTACCAACACGCCTGAAGTGCTCGTTAATCGCATTCTGATCGGAGGACGGTGTCGGCTCCACGTTCATTCTACTCGCACATATCCAGTATAGAAGAGGACTACCAGATGCTAACAGTCTAGTGGATACCTGAATATGGACAAATATGATACAAAATATACTAAGAAACAGTGCATGGATTACATATACAAACATACTAGGATCATTGGCCCCAAATCCTTTACAATATTGCTTTGGCCTAAAAGCCGTTTTATTTATATAACCGTAATTAAAAATACTTTCCCTTAATCCAAGTCTTAAACATAACCTAATGTTGTGCTTTAAATAGGAAAGTGAATGATATAAAATCAAGAGTAAAACAGGCGACGCCAACACGAAATTCGGTATTTGCTTGAATTTGTAATATTTGAAGAATCCAACTTCCCAATAATGACTTTGAATATATGAATAAGATAAAGGTACAGTGTAATTACACCAAGGACTTGCAGCTGAACCCGGTAATATATATTCAATGTTGGATAAAAATTCTGGTAAGTTATGATCATTGTGTGTACAAAATTTAAAATAGTTATATAACTGAACAAGCATAAATGGTATCATAGAAACGATCACAGTCACAAACAATGCCATGCCGCATGTGAACAACGGTAACAACAAAAATGGAAGCATCAGTCTGTGCTTGAGTGTCTTATATTTATAAACGATTTCAGGCAAAGTTCTCTCTGCAAAATTTTTGAATGTTGTGTAAAGAATAAAACCCAAATTGATCAAACCGTTTGATCTTGTGATCATTGACAATCCGGCCGGGAAAGCACTTGTCATATCAATATTAGCAAATCGTAGCGACTCAATCTCTGTACACTTAAACATTGTGTAAAAGGACAAGAAAGCAAACAATGTCTCAGAATAAGGCGCCGTGAAAAATATGCTCGCGGGATTTACACAATACAAAATGGTAGACTTATATGCGTAACATTCATTTCTTAAAATTCTTAAGCTTAAACTATGAAGAATGTCAGCAGATTTAACGAACAATAAAAGATTAATTATTGTCGCTGATAGTAACAATAAGCTATGAAAATTGAGAATTGATCCGAATATACTACTAGACATGTAAGCAAGATATCTAATGATTAATGGATACAGTGGAAAAAATGCCAAACAATTTTCATATGTATACCCATATTGTGCTATGTGAATAAAATAATGGGAGTCCCATCTTTTCAAACCGCCAAATAAGTTATCAACGATATTATCTGCTGTAGTTTTCCGCAGCGTCGGATCTTCGGGACTAAGAAAAACATTGGCATCATGATCTGGAATAATTGCATTCGATATTGCTTGTAGTAGTATCACAGCGACTCTTGTGCTGAACGCGAACCACACAACTTTTTGACGCGGTGAATACATTTTAACTGCAAAGAAATATATAAACAAAGTTATTATGATAAGACAAATTATTTATTAGTAGGTAAGACGTTTTACCTGCATTAGATTGGATTTTTATAATAATTATCTTATGTATCAATCATATATGTAAAGTATATATTTAAAGTAAACCTCATGTTGTTAGATTACTGCATAACATTGAATTTCATTATGAATTTAAATCAATAAAATTATAATTCAAAATTATTTGCGGTGAAATTTTGACATTGGATGAGCTTGTGTTGCCCGCCTTTAATATACTATTAACAGAAAAGTACAAACTCGTGTTACTAAAATATTAGGTAAAAATAACAGTACATATTATGGTGAACGCAATCTTATCTCTTCAAAACCGGTTCCCGCTTCAGTTTTTTTCTGTTCCTTTGGATCAAAATTTAATATAAAATTAGTTTTTTTTAAATAAATCTTTTCGAATAATAAAATTCAAGTAAAGATTCTTGTTTCGTTTTTGTTCAAGATTATATTTTTAATTGCATAAATTACAACGTAACGAGTTTCATTTAAATATTTATTGTCATATAAACTCTGCCCCTTTACGAAAACGGACGAATGTTTTCTATTATTAGTACTAAATATATTTTGATTTCAATTGTTATTGATGGCGAGAAATAAAAACTGCTATTTTGGTTGTTATTGGTTAGAAGATTCAGTCTCTGCTTTATCGTTCTGTTTTTATGATTCTGTGCATACTTTCGCTGACGACTACAACTTCGAATATATTTTTAGAGATTTATTGTTATATACATTTACCTTGATATTGTCCATCGCTCTCTTAACCGCTTTAGTATTCGTTGTATCAATCAACGGCACGACTCATTTTAGTAATTATTTTCATAATTGCTTGTAATTAAAAAAATAGGTTAACATTTCACCAGTTTTAAAGTAGACTGGTAAAATACATGTTTACATAGTAACATTTTTTGATTATATGGACTGAGACTGCTTTCATAATAAGCAGCTCATGTTTACGAAGATACTTTTTGAATAAACCTCAAAATTCTTTTTACTTTTGTATTATACGTTTATTAACATACAGTATGGTACCTATTTGTCGTTACAGATGTATGTATAATAATATATGATAAAGGAATGAAAACATTTAGAAAAAAAGCAGGAATAAACCCATATAATTTTATATTGCAATCCTATATCAGAATCAGTCACCACACAATACCATATCATATCATATATATATATATAAAACATTTTACAAGCAACTAATATAATTTATTAGCAATGAATAATATTACACACAAGGCTGTGGGTAGACAAACAACATGAGAAATTAAATTTTTGTTTATAACCATTTTTTTACTTTTACAATTATTGTAAGATAAAACTATTTACATAAAACCTACAATCGTAAATGTAATGTTTATACTAACTTTAAAATAAATTTTCAGAACTGTAAAAACAATTCGACGCGTGGAAATATATATTTTTTTCTTTACAGAAATTATACGCTAAATAACCATTCTTAAAATAATACCTTTTGCCCAACAGAACAGGGAAGGTTTGTTTACCCCGAGGAAACAAATACTTAGCGAATAAAAAGGAATGAATTCAAATTACTACAGATTTAATGTACTTCTAATACTTTTTTTTTCTCTCTAGTAAACTTTATCAAAGATTTATAATTTTTCCAAAGACTTGAATTCAATTCAAATAATTTTCATCATTTGATGTTTTGGGTGTTTATCATCAACATTACATTTTCACTTCTTGAAGCTCCTTAATAGTCAAAATACTTCCTACCATTATCGAAATAAATTTCAGTTTGATGCTTTTTTTAGTGTTAAAGTACAAACGAGGAAATAATCACTTCTTTACAATTGCTATTTTATTGGTACTTTAAATCACAAAAGAATATTACTCTACTAATTATTAATAACAAATAAAGAAAAACAAGATGTGAAATGCATATCTAATATCTAAATCGATGGATTCCAACTGCCGGATACAGTTCTGGATAAAACCGGTGATAAATTCTCTTCTAACTGAATTGCAAATATTAGACGCTGAGATTTTGATGCTACGTAAAAGAATTGGATATTTGTATAACTACTACCAAAGCCGTTACCTGTTTTCTTTATCACACAAAAGTAAATTATTGAGGTACAATTTATCTATATATATATAAACACTCATTACATTGTACGTCTGTTCATACATTCAGCAATTGGATACATCAAGGGTTTTTTTTAATTTTACTACATCAATAAAAGGATAGTTTCTATGTGCTTCGACACATGCAATATAATAATTTATTTAAAAAACATACCGAGTACGTTCAAAATACGAATGACGTAAATAGTAATTTTTATGTGTATCGCTAACATAAAAAATACAATCATAGACAAAGTTTCAAGATGCCGTGGCAACACAAATGTAACAGCACCAAAATTAGTATTTGATGTAAAATATATCATTTAGGAATCATAATTATATCATAATATTAACTCCAGTAAAATGCGACATAGAACGATAATGCATTACATTCAGAAGGTTAACTGAATAGGAAGAAAACAAACTGTTGTGGTGCGAGTGGTAGCGTGGGAGGTAATGTCTATGGGCATGGATGTTAGCTCATGGATAACTGCCCGAGGGCCAGTAGCCTCTCAACAGCTGCATTCACGTCGCCGAAAGTCGCGATCAGGGCTGCAAAAAAAAACAATGAAGTTTTATTTTTAATTATATTCATACACATCTAAATTTTATAGGGTAATATAAATAGATTATTTATGTTATACTACAGCATAACATCTTACATTAATTTCATTTAATATTAAGTGGTAATGAAACCAAAGATGTTAAATGTGCTGGAGAGTATCAATGATGGTATTCCAACCGATTGATAACTAGATCCTTTAATAAAATCCTATCAACACGTCATTCCAGTATCAATAATGGTATTCCGAATTATTGATAACTAGGTCCTTCAACGAATTCCTATCAACATCCATTCCATATCTCTTTGATCTGTATCCCAAAATACAAATAGATGTTGATGTCTCCAACAGTATGTTGAACTACTCTCCATTCCAATATTACAAAAAAATGTATAATAGCTCACCTTGGAGATTGGCCTCCCTGTTGAGGAATCCCATAGCCGCTAGCTGTTCCAGTTGTTGAGAGTAGCGTTGTTCAGGTGGTTGGTTAGTATTGGTCTGGTTATTTGACATGGCCGACATCATTCGCTGCATAAACTGTAAGAATTTACTGTGTTAATAAAATCGATAATTGTTTTACAAATATGTTTGGGAGAGTAACAGGTTTGATTTCGGCATCGTCTGGACTTCTCTAATAGCCGGAGAAGTCCGGTCTTTACCGGGACCGGCCGGTCTTTGGGGTGCCCTGTTGCTGACAGATCCGGGGCATCCCATTCATAACGGCTGATGGCTTTCGCTGTAGGTTTAGTGGGTAGGGGCCGCCCAGGCCAAGTCCCATACGTCTCTGGGCCCACCCAAGACACCGGTGGAACAGCCGTAAAAGGATTGCCCCGAGTGAAAAAAAGGCACAGGTTTGGTCCCACTGAACTTCCAATTAAGTTAACAATCGGGAAGTAAATAACATGGTCCATGAACAGCTTTAAAGTATATGTGAAATTCACCAATGACCAGGCTAACTTTGGGAAGAAGACTGAGCTTCAGTAGCAGGCTATTTATTTAAACACAAACCTGTGTGAATAGCTCTGAGTTCTGTTGTTGACGTGGCGGTGCATTGTTGGGAGCGGGAGTGGTCGGTGTGGTGGTGGTCGTAGTCGGCGGCTGCGCCCCAGCCGCCGCAACACCTAGCCCCAAATTGTTCACTAGACTTGGCGCCGCCGTGCGCAACTGCTCTATGCCTTGTTGTATTTGAAGCAATGCATTCAGAGCCTGAACAAAGAAAAATAGGATTAGAATGTAATGTTTGTTTTTTATTACTATACATTTTTGGAATTTTTAGATGCACAAGGATAAACTTCTTAATTAGTGTCATGCCATAACATCCTCCATATCTCCATCCTTATATTGAGACTCCCTCACATCGAGGGTTTGGCTCCTCATTCTTGATAAGAACAGCAAATGTATGGAACAACTTGCCGGTGTCAGTGTTCCCGTCCAAATACGATGGGTGTTTTCAAACCAAAAGCGAATGGGCTTCTAATAGGTTAATGCATTTTATCTAGACCACATCACCACTTAACACCAGGAAGGATCATGGACAAGCTTTAACCTTTGCTTGATAAAAAAGGTGTTAAGCCATAACAAATCCACTGTATAAAACCAGGATTAAGATTAGTAGTGTGGAAATCCAGAGAACCCTTTTCCGAGACAAGTTAAAATATCTTCAAGATCCCACTTAGTTAACCCTGTTTATTAGTCCCTTTTATTTACCTGAGGATTGGACATCATCTGCTGCATTTCAGGGTTCTGCAGTTGAGCCAGCATCTGAGGCATCATTGTACGGATCTGTTCCTGCAGTTGTGGGTTGTTGGCGAACATTGGGTTCTGTTAACAATAATAAAAACCATATAGTTTCAGAGCAGCTTCATATTTACCACTAGATAGTATTTCCAATATCATTGTGCCGACCATTTATTTATAATGCCATAAAAGCGGTGTTGTGTAAACATCTTAAAGAGCGATGCATTGTAGTGGGCCGACATATGAGTAGCCATAAAGCAAATACCTTGTCAGTCATACCTGATTGATGAGTTGCGAAGCAATGTCAGGATCTGCAGCGAGTGCCTGTAGCATGTTGTTAGTGTACGGTGCGGACAGCATTGATTGCACCAATCGGGGGTTCTCTGACATTTGCTGCAGCAGCGACTGCATGCCGGGCGTGTTGATCAAGCTGGGTCCAGTTCCAGTAGCGGCGCCTGTGTTGCCACCGGTCCCTCCAGTGCCGCCACCGCCGCCACGCTGCCACGGATTAGGCAGAGGCTGTCGGTTTTCAGCGCCTTGTTGAGGGTTTGTCCCATCTGAAGGTAAATGATCAATAATAATGGTCTATTTTTTTTAATACAACATGAAGACTATGTGTATGTGATATAATTTCCAAAAATTTACCAACCTGAATTATCAACCAGTCCAGAGAATGGATTTCCAGCCATACTACTGGCCACATTCAGCATTGGCTCCTGGATGTCGCGGTACATCCGTTGCAGGGCGTTATAACCACCTGAAAGGTTTATTAATTAATATACATATGTAGAAATACTCATTTAAGTTATTTGTACGAGGGGTATAAGGGGTCTCACACACCTCATGGAAGCAAGGCAACTTCACCTGCTTGTAGTGCATCTTTCTAATCAACAAATAGGGCTCTGGCTGATGGCTCAAATCCCCCACTGTTGAGGTAGGGCTATGCCCAGTAGTGGATATGAGCCCTATGAGCTGATGATGAAGTTACTTTTTGTCACAATGAATATTAATAATTTAACTGCCTTGTTGGTGCCATGGTTAAAGTTCTACCTGCGAGGAGTTTGTTTTATGGCAGGATTTTCTTTAACCGACCAGAGTAATTACCCCTTTAATATTGTGAACTAGCGATGATAAAAGCATTGATGTTTCCGAAGTCATTATATCAAGCCCCTGGTACTGTACTAAGGCATGTATACTTCATATTCCAAAGACTTAATGTTACTTAATATAAAAAGAAATTAAGATCAAATGTATTTCCCATAGTAAATAAATAATAAATTTCAATTACCTGGTATACTTTCAAGGTTTGAGAGTGCACGGTCATGGGATCTCATGAGCTCTTGGAGCATCGCTGGATTACGAGCTAATTCCATAGTTTGGCGCAACAGTTCTGGGTTGTTTAACATGTGACTTATTTCTGGGTTCCTCTACAAAACATGATTTTTTAAATAATGATTTAAATTAAAATTAAAAAAAAAAAGATGAGTTATTTGACTTTATTGTTTTAAGAAAGCAAATCAAAAATAATTTTTTCTCTATTGTACTAAGATTAACTCGAATGTTGAGAAACGGAATACAAATATGAGTAAAACATTTTTTTATCAACATAAAATATCTATCTGATCCTAATTTTTAATTATAATCCTTAATTTATTGTATAATTTTTAAAAATACAGATCTATACCATAAACCCATAATCTATGGTATAAATTTGGAATACAGAATATCTATTTTAGTACATTAGTTACACCATGTTAACTTTTTTAATTTTTTTTTTAATCTAATTTTGTTGAGGAATTGTAAACCCTACTAACGAAAGTCTTTTAAATTTTAAACAACTGAGGAATCGTTGTAGTAAGTTATGTCGCAATGCCAAAAGAAGATACATCCATAACTCAATCGAAAATTGT
>DWLS01006737.1:0-11358 GCA_018246255.1 Pachliopta kotzebuea | reverse complement strand
TGGCAATGGACCGGTCGCGCTGGAAATCTGTTGGAGAGGCCTACGTTCAGCAGTGGACTGCAATAGGCTGAGATGATTGATTGATGATTGAAATGATTGCCTATTAACACAAGTCTGTTGTTTTAAACCTGGTTGATTCTTGAATGATAAACTGGCTAACCTTATTTTTATTTATTTTCAACGCGAAGAAATATTCGAACCTGCCTCTAAGGGGAGGTCGGGGTTATATGGGATTTGTGGTCACTAAAAACCTTTCGGTGGTCTTTTTCAGTGTGTTAGGAGGGTACCAGGATCTCCTACGGAACGCTCCGGTACCCATCTGCACTCTTTGTCCAAGACTGTACCAATGAAGTGCAATCTTATTTGTACTCTCGCCGTATTACGGAAAATGCAAGTCCACTGCCCCTCCACTTTGTATTGTCCCGATTACCCATTTTAGTTGCTTTCTACGACAAGCAGGATTTACTTTAGTACTATTATTACTAGCCCGAGGCTACAGAGCTGTGGCTAATCTACCTCCTCCACGTTGTTGATCTGAGGACGTACTACCAACGCTGTGTTCTACCTATCAACGTATATAAGCTTGAGTATAGTGACTACTCTTCAATATCCACATTTTATCACTATATGAACACATTATACGTATATTATACACGTTGTTGATTGTCACAATAGCATAAATTAAAAGGAAAAACCTTTCTCTTAACATGGTTCTGCTAATAATGTCACGTGCACTTGTATATCATTGAGTTCTTATCTTCTTTCTTTACTTAGGATTAATAAGATGTGTTTCTATGACTGCATCTCGAGAATTTCCTTGAAATATAAAATCGAAATCGACATTTAATTTATTAAGTACATTGTAATTAAAGTATAGGTTCAAAACTCTTACACTACCTAAAATCTTCTCGCGAACATAAATAAGTCTTTTAAAGAAATCTAATGTTCAGTATGAAAAGATTATCAACGATAAAAATTACACTTTTTTTTATTACACATACACAAATGAAAATTGTAGTCTACAATATAATATATCTAATATTATCAAAAACTTAACTAAATCCAGTAGACTATGACTCAATTGTTGCACCATCGCACCGCATACAAAACGGAGTACGAATAATTTACTACACAACGTTTAATGCGCATATAAACACCGGCAAATATTCCACAAAATATTCAATGCAAAACTGTTATTCATCACTCACGAAAAAATCACTGAGGAAATAAAAAAAATACGAACACAAACAAGGATGGGAACAATGGGAAAATACTCGGCACAACACCATAGCAACAAACTGCTCGAGCGAATGAAACGCTGACGTCACCACTGAGGGTTATATCCATCGGTGCCCCAACCAGGGGGGTGCCAGCCAACATTATGTCTTCCCTGATAATCTACAATGGCGGTGACGTAATACGCTGCCCATCCACGTTTCCATGACCCTTACTCCGAACCTTGCCTAGCATAGCAACTGATAAATCTTTCCCTAATACAAATATCTGTCATTCGCATACATATTAACTTTTACATACAAATATGTTTTCAATTACTACAACTATAATAATAATTGTTACTTATGGTGTACAAACAAGGAAGTTTCGAATAAAAACTGTTTAATATATAGTTAATTGAATACTACTTCTTTTTATTCGATGAAGATGCTCACAAGATGGTAAGTGATACACTCAACAACGTAATGCTGGTAAAATAGTATACACAGCATCACATAGCGCTCGTGAGTCATCAGTTATTAAGTCTTGCTACTCCAGTAATATCATTAGCGTACACAATTCAATCAGGAATATGGTACAGTAATATTTGCAATGGGGTGTCAGCCCCGTGGTCCACGTACACAGCATTATATGACCTGTATACGTCGCAAAAGATGGGCCAGCTCTATCATCATCTGATGATATACTTTTTGCACTGTACTATTTATCGGCTGCAATATGTGCTGTGTTGGTACCTACTTAAACGGTCTTCAGAAACAGAGAACATACTAAGTGAAAAATATTAGTTATTTATACATTAAGTATGTCAGCGTGCTAACAATGATATAGCAAGCTAAATAATGTAGTGTAATATCAAATTCAATATATACATGTTTATATAACGACATAGTCAGCAGTCACATTATATTATACTAATGGCAAAGAGACGCAAAAATAAAATTGTAATAACTATAACCTTTTTTTATTATTATTAATACTCTTGCCTTGTCGATGTAAATCAGAATCCATATTTGCCTTACTACTTAATATTATTTAATTCTACGACATCAAAGACCCGAGTTCGATCCCCACTGAGCATGAGCTTCCCGTGACAATAAAAACATTGTCCAACCCACACTTCCGTGAGGCCTTCCGAGGGCCGAGAGGCCTTCTTCCGTGTATGAGTAGGCCTAAGTCAAAGCAATGAGAAGAATAAGAGAGCTGTTATTTTATTACCTCTCTAAGTGTATGAACACTGATGTTAGTTATAGGGAAAGAAATTATCTCAATGTTGCTGATTTTCAATTTAAACCTAAAATTCATTGAACATGAAAAATACTATAGTGATGGTATGTCTCAGTTATCGGAGACCTTCTAGGTAGGTACCACCGCAGCTCCTATTGCAGCCGACAAACAGTACAGTGCAAACATCACTACGTTCCAGTTTAAAGGGAATATGGTAGAGAAATTACTGGGGTAATGATACAACACCTTAAGTCTCAAGGAGACGAGCGCCATGTGGTGTTTATACCATCTTAACGCCACATTGTAATGGGTAAGTGTATCACTTACCATCAGGTGAATGCCTTGCTCGTATCGACGAGTAGAAAACAAGCAATGAAACGTCAACAATCGGTTACGTAAAACAACTTCGCTTGATTTATTTGTGTTAGGTTAATTTTGTGTCGATTTAAACCCGCACGTTTCTAGAGCATGAAAGCAAAAGTGAAAGAGCGGAAAGCAATTACTTGTGTTAAATTATGCTGGAGGCAACATTCCATTTCGGATGTAGGTGAAATAAAATAAATAAAAAAATCAAAGCATTACACATATACACAGTATGACATTCAGTACAGGAAGGAAACGTAACTAATTCTTAACAGGAAAACATCTTATTATACTCCTTTTTTTTCAGACACAACTTTTTTAAATTTTATTGGCTATTTACATATATTATTTTTCTTTAAAAAAAAACTCATACTATAGTACCTACAATGTGTAAGTATGCAGTCGTGTGCGTGTATGGTGTTAATCGATACAACACTGTGCCCTTCAGTCCAATAACGAAGGCTGATACACCACCCTCAAACTACAACATTGATTGGTAAATTATCGCTATTTAATTATTAAGTATCATTTAAAAAAATACTATTAAATCCATAGACATTTTTATCGAATAACAAATAAAAGATTTCAATACAAACACTGTCTCCACTAATATAAACTTAACGAGGTTATCTAGAAATTTACTAAAGGATTTAGTTAACCTTAACACTACAACTCATGACCACATCCTTTTTCATCCGTGGTTAAAAATGCTAGATTACATCTTATAATAGATACGATTTACTCACATTACATCTATGTAATTATATCCGAGTGATTTGTATTAACATTTATAAATAATATTATTGTAACTCATTGATAAATATCAACACAGAAATAAATGATCAGTAAGCTTCCTTATACATATTAACATAGGCAAATTTTAGTTAAAAAGATAATAAAAAATGAATCAAAATTTCCAAAATTATAGATAATACCTTTTTTGGTTACATTTATTAAATAATAATCGAGAGATGGAAGCTGCAGAAGATATTCACATGAAAAAAATTATCAACACTAAATAGCAAATATTTGAAAGGCGTTTGTGTACAATTAAAAAACTTAAAATTACTTCAAATAACAAAATTGTAAACAAAAAAGTAAAAAAAAAAGTATAAATCAAATTGTAATGTGTTGTAAGTGAAAGAAAGAACTATTTCTTTATCGGCAATTGTCTATAGATAATAAAACATGAGGACCACAATTAAAACCTCTTTACTGTTAACGTTACAATGAATTAAACATGTGAGGGAACATTTGAAAACAGTGCTTTAACAATTATCACGAAATTCTTATTTTATAAACGAGATATTAATATTAAGCTATGTATCAAAACTCAAGGAAAAATATATAAATCTCATATATCCTAACAAAGAATTTGAAGGCTGCCATCTATTACTAGAATTTATAATTTACTTTAGATATTCACTTTCATTTTACGTTTCTGTTTAGTTTACATATAACAGTACTCCTTATTATATTTACATTGTATACTTACAATACAGAATACGTGCGGTTTGTATACGCGAAATGTAAACATTACTCGCTATTTCTGTAAACGTAAAATATAGCTGTGAGTATTACAAATACATCCTTTTTCTTATTAAATATATACAGAAACTTTTCATCTTAACGCCACACATAAACCCTATTTCATTTCCCCCTTCTATGCTATATCTAAACTCATTTTTAAAATTTAATACAAAATCGAAGAAAAAATATGAGCACATTCTAATTACAATTAAGGTTTTAAGTAAATTTTGTATGGAAGATAATATTTAAATAATATTGTCTAAAGATATGTACTATAATAAACAATAGAAATAAGAACAGGTCACTATGACTATATATACATATGTGCTAAGATAGCATTAGTATTAAATGATGTAAAGAATAGGTTAAAAAAATCTTTGATTAATAATATAGGGGAAAACACAAATTTTAAAATATTTTTTTCCATAAAAATCTCATCAGATTGAAATGATTTTAGAGATGACAAGAGCGTTAAGTTTGACGCGAAGAAAACCGAGTAATGTTTACATTGGCTCATGTTCAATGATAAGCGAGTGCAACGAACCTGTAGGACGGCTAACAAGCTTCACACTGGACGACCTAGGCACCCGGCCAGTGCCTAAGTAGGGCTGCCGTTGTGGAACCATATGCGCATAATCTTATTAAACGTCTCAACCCGGTTTTACTAAACAAGCAAAAGTTAAATTTACACAAAAAAAAAACCTTAAAAGTTAGCTTTCATTACAATCTAAATCAGATTTCCTCAAACTTTTTGTGTCACCTTGCTATGTTTTTCCGTGTTGTGTAGACTCCCTACTTACCTGATATTGATTTCCTGAAAATTTCTAACTGTAGTGCAGTTTAGTGTTAAAAACTTAAAGTTAAAACACATGTTAATTTATACATTTATTAATTGAATTAAAATTAAAACTTTGTCGTCGCAAAAATTCAAAATGTATTGCGACCACAAAGCGAATACCAACATCCTTCAACTTACACAATTTTATAAACATATATATTACATTTTTTTACTTCATAGGTACTTTTATAAATAATGTATATGTTTTGATGTTATAAGATAGTATTATGTAAGTAGATAGTAATAATTATATCAGTGTATGTATTGAGATCTACTATCGTGGACCCCCAATTTCATTTCATGGACCCCCAAATTTTTTTTCGCTGACCCCTCGCAGGTTAACATAGACACCTGGGGGTCGATATAGACCACTTTGGGAATCACTGATCTAAATTAAGGTGATGAGTTCAGAAGATAAATAAATATCATTAATTTCTCCACTGCGATTCCGAAGTCAAAAGTTGTGGAGATTGAATGTTAATTTTTTTGACAGAGGAAAATGGTACCAGTTTC
Organism: Pachliopta kotzebuea; assembly: GCA_018246255.1. Classification (NCBI taxonomy): domain Eukaryota; kingdom Metazoa; phylum Arthropoda; class Insecta; order Lepidoptera; family Papilionidae; genus Pachliopta; species Pachliopta kotzebuea. The sequence goes on along the minus strand of DWLS01006737.1, from coordinate 5,654 downwards.
GGTTGGAATGAAGATCTTCGGGAGAGAGCTACGTCCAGCAGTGGGCGTTTATAGGCTGATGATGATGTTGTTGATTTTCTCGAACCTATTTAGCTTGAGCTAACTATCACCAGAGACATTGTCACTTAACAACGCGTGAAAAAATTGACAACCTTTTTATTGAAACTAAATTAACCAAAATTGTTTTATTGAATACACAATGAAAAATTTGAGTAAAAACATTTAGGGGATCCACCATACTTAAACGAGACTTATTTGTTAAGACTCGATACAGAGTTTTACAATATTTCACAGTCCCTTTAAATATAGTGACTCATAGTTGAAACAGCTGATTCAGAAGAAGCTCCTCTAACATTAATGATACTAACTACCGATGAATCATTAACACTATGAAGCCGTCAAACTAAAACTTGCTGTATTCAAAATTACTTATTCATCCAATTCGTATTTAGCATCTTAAATATTATACATGTAGACATGAATAGTGGAATTTTCTATTTACAACAATTTTTATAAATATTGCCACCGTATGTAATATTTCACAACTAAATTCATTTGATGATCATTGACACAATGATTGGAATATAGTTTGGTTAAAAAATTGTCCCCATTTAGTACAAATAAGGAACTGGTGGTTATTCTCCGTTGCCTGAGATCGTCTAGGTGGGTACCACCGCAGCTCCTAATTCTACCGTCAAAAAGAAATGTGCAAACATTACTGTATTCCACTTTGAGGGGTGCTGTTAAATTATTGGGATAACGAGACTTAACACCTTACGTCTCAAGGCGACGAGTGCAATATGATGCTGTGTATACAATCTTAACTAGCGCCACGTTATTATAGTCAAGCATATCACTTACCATCAGGAACGCCTTACTCATCTCATCACCTAGTCGCGTAAAAAAAGAATCCAAATATATAATGATGAAATTATTAAGTGCCTTGGAAACTTGTTTCTCTTAAATTTGTGGGTCACACCAAAGTAACCGGCTGCTACAAGAATTCGGCGACAAGATACCATGTTTGCATTCAACTCCATTGATTGCAACCGCGTAATATCATGACTTATTTGCTAATGAACATTCGAGAAATACATTTTAAATAGAGGGAAAGTGATATGAAGATAAATTATATTGATTGAATTATAAACAAAACCGTAGCTGGTTTTGCGTACTCGGCCAGAAGAAAGAAGCTCTCATATGTAATGGAAACAGAATTATTTATATATTTGAAAAAAAAACCTTAGTGCTAACAATTATATTTATATTTATATATGTTTATGAAATACATAAATTCAAGTTTTTCTATGTATTGCATATATTTTCTTCATATCTAAATAAACAGGTATACAGATCAGTAACTATATATTTACTATAAAAAATTCCTGCTCTAATTTATTTATTTATCTATCTCCTGTCCTTCAGAAGCTTGGAAGAAATCGCTTATAGCGATAAGGCCGCCCTTACCCATATTTAGATTATAAGTTTAGTTTAATTAACTGTACTATAATGTGAACAATAAAGAGTATATTAATCAATACTTTTCGGCGTAAATCAGGATTGAACCACGGTTTTCTGTGTCGTACATGTTAGTGGAGTACGTACGGATAGTGTATGAAAGAATGAAATTTTTTGTATGATTTTTGGTTATGTCAATGAATACTGGATGTTTTTTTTTTACATCGTCCTTACTCGTCCCAAATCGCATTAAGTTAGGTTACTGTACAAAATTGTTAGAAAATATTTAAGAGATTGTGATCGTACTATATAAGTACTATAGGGTTAAGCAATGTAACGAATCGTGAAAAAAAGTACTACAGGGCTGGCACGGCATAATCAGTGTAACAAAACCCCATTGAAAAAATAAAGAGAAAAATACCATGGTATTCCGCTTTACAAGACAAACACTTAGACACTGAAATAGTAGTAATTAATTCAAGAGTGTGAAGCAATACATGTATAGTGGAAACCGATAACGCGATTAATAACAAGAGTTTCTTTGAAAATAGCATCACTATATTATGACGCTGCCGTTAAACTATTCGGGTGCCAAATCATGAATAATTCACGCCTCAATAAAATCCAATGTATACACTACGTTTCAAGGAAAATTACGGTGTTATCATACTGTCAGATTCAACTAATCTTAGTTTTACTAAATTCGTTCAATCAACTTAAACGTATGGATACGAAAATAAATTTCAACTATAGTTTAACTTGAAACATATTGACCAGAGCTCACAAACACTGCGACTAATACGACAGATATATTATCAATAAACTGAATACAAAGAACATTATTATACAAATCTTCAAGATAACTGATAGTAGGTCTCTTGTAACGAGAGCGTCTAGGTAGGTCTCATCGCAGCTTATATTTCTACCGCCTAATAGTAATGTGCAAACATTACTGACTTCCGGTTAAAAGGGTGCTGTAATGTACTGAAATCACTGGAATAACGAGACTTAACACCTCACGTGTCTTAAAAGCGACGAGCGCAATGTGGTGCTGTCTATACAATCTTATATTCTCCGTTTTCAATTAATTATCAGAATCGCGTCTCGATTGTGTAAACTAGAGTGAAGTCGTATTACATGAGCGATTATTTTAGTATGCTACGGAATTTTATTTCCTATCGCCAAATAGAAATCAAAAACAACAAAAAATCTTCAGTATGAATGCTGCATTTACACTGTAAGAACTTTTAAGAATTACGGTATCAAAAAGTTTTGATTCTGTGGATAGTCTCTGCTTATTATCCAGAGCCACTTGTTATGGGTAAATATATCACTTACCATCAGGTGAACGCCTTGCTTCTCTCGTTTCCATGCATTAATAAAATATTGAAACAAATTTACATAGAAAACACTTTTAAAAATTCTAGTCATCACAAACATCTGAATTAAAAATTAATAACAAATAAACAGGATAAATATGTTTTATACTGAATATCTCATAATAAACATGAGCAGGTAAAGTAAAATGTATATTGCTATAGTAATAGAATTTAATTATAATAAAAAAAATATTTTTAAATTCTGCTTTTCCTTGATATTATTATTGAGGGCTTTTTTAACTTATATTTACATCATTTCATACTTATACTATCTTATCATCTACCATTATAAAACCTGTACATACACATATGTGTACATAGTCATATTTAAATATTCTTAATTGTATTATTTACTATAGTACACATCTTTTGACAATATATTATTCCTAACTAATTTCCATTTTATTAACTCGTTTAAACTATCGGTATGTAAATAAAATAATATTACACAGTAATTTAGAAATATACGACGACCCTGATTTATGGCGACGAAAGAGAATTAATATAAAACAAAATCACAAACACCAAGCTTTCAAAGGAGTGTAGAATAATTTTCTTTGTCTTAATGACTGTATACTAGATTAATACAAGGGTCCAAATATAGATCCAGTTCAGTCATTAACCACAGTGCGTGTTTCCGTTACTATAAACGCTACACAAGGATGGTCGGTTAACGTACGCGAATGAACTCGTGTGATATCAAAGTCAAATTTTATACGGGCTAAATTTAACGCTGTTGTATTAAAACATACAAAAAGTATCCCATAAAATAAATAGTTATATAAAAATGATCAATCTGTATTGGTAAAGTAATTACTAACGATGTGCCATCAGTTCAGCTGGTTTTGTTATTCATGGACATTGCTGATTAATGGTAATGATAAACGGTTTGTGAATGATCCAAATATAGATTGCTATATTTATTTCAGAACATTAAAGAACGTAAAAAAAACTCCCTTACTTAATCTGTTAAGAATTGTAAAGATTTATAAAAAATTATATTCTATATGTAATAACAAATCAAAAACGAAGTCTGGAACGCGTTAAAAGACTTATGACATATATTTATAATTTCTCTCTCAACCATAAAAATTGTTACGGAAAAGTTTACTACAATTGAATTTAATTCTTAAATACGCTGATAATGTTATAAAACTGTAAAATGCAGGTAATTTTAATACAACACAAAATTCTAATTAGAAAAAAATATATATCGCCTTCATACACAAAAAATCGTTATTTACATTATATTACTCTTTCATTGCTAATCTGTCAAGTCCAATCTTTACAATGTTGATGCAGATGTCACAAAAATAAGCAAAGGTTAAATAAACACAGGATTAAAAATAATAAAACATTGATTGTACCAAAAATTTAAAAACTGTGACACAGTTAAATGAATCAAATATAAAAGGGCTAGAAAATTTTCATACTGTTAACATTTAAAATTGAAAGTCTAATAATTTATTCAGAAAGTCAAAAACAGCCGATCAAATAATAAAAAAAGCATAAATTTTAACAAAAATATTACACGAACACTCACCTGTGCGAATTTTTTAAAAAATTTAAACTTCATGTTGGCGCCAGAAAATAAACCACAAAACTACACTAAACCTAAAATAAACCTAAAATAAACAGCATTTTACCGTAACGTATAGGAAATACGAGGCGAACAGATAAAAAGGCACAAAAATAGCGGACGCGGGCAGATGAGAGATAATCAAACAGAAATAACGGAAACCGGAAACAACTGAAGGGTGGTGATAAATGAAAAAAAATATAGAGAATTAATGAAACAAACAGGCGGTGGCGTCCGTCCCGCGGCGCGCCCGCCTCTACAATGCGGCTATACGCGAAGAAATTACTCCAACCTGTACAATGTTTCAAACGCGATACAACTCTATAAGTAAACATATATACCACATCCATCAAATCTCAACAGAAAATTCTTAAAAAATAATTTATCATTAACACGTTAAACGCCGATAGAAAAAATTAAAAATCGTAAAAATACTTTTGGTCGTAATTTGTTTATTATGTTACGATACGTATAGAAAATAAGTTTAATTCAATTTTGTACATGGGTTACATAGTTACAGTCAAATACATAGCCGAGGTCACCGGTGACCCCCATGGCGTTAGACGTGTTAAGATAATTAACTAAACTTATTAAACTGTTATAAAATTAACTTACAATAAACCAATAGTATTATTATCTTCAATATTAAAAGTAAGATTCAATTATTCATAATTTATATTAATGTTAATATTTGACAATTTCATGGTAATTACGAAGTAATCAAGTTAAGAAAATACGGAAAATCTATAAAAAACCAATGTTTCAAATTGTGTACATTGATTTATTAGAGAAAAAGGTATTTTTCTTAAATTATCTGTTTGTAAATTATATAATATACATGAACGCCTATCTTCTTGAAAAGATCTTTGAAGAGATAATACATTAATCAAAATGTAAATATTTTGCGTAACCTATACTTTGTAAAAGTCACAACCAAATTAAATAGAAAAGGCCTCGAACGAAAGGTTTTCAGTGTTCAGGTATTGTCTTATTATAGAAATATTAACTCACACTATAACATCGCTAACTTTGTTTTGGATTACTTAACCGTTAAATACGGGACACGCACTAAATCTCTGCCATTTATTACTAAATGTTAATTTCCATAAATAATACGAGTAAGTTTTCGGCAAGTTAGAAGTTCAGTAGTTCAGTGAGAGAGCTTTTTTTTTTTTTTTATAACATCTGAGAGGCAAACGAGCAAGACGGGTCACCTGATGGTAAGTGATTCACCGCCG
>DWLS01006736.1:0-11358 GCA_018246255.1 Pachliopta kotzebuea | reverse complement strand
TCAAGCAATCTTAAGGGCTAGGGTGACCTAAGTTCTTCTACGGACCTCATTTTTGCCATCAAATCATGTGAAAGGAAAACTGAACAGTTATCACAAAATCAAACTACAGCAGCACTAGTTTGTTTTAATCTACTAAATATATAAAAATGATGGAACAAACATGAGGTGGAAGAGGAAGCTTGGACGTTTTTTTTGTGCTGATATCGTCGCCTTCCGCCACTATAATGGCCTTGAAGGCTTTGTTGGTCCCAGATCTCACGGATATGGACTCCGCAAGCTGAAACATATAAATAATCTAAAGCGAGAGAGGAGAAAGCCAAACGGAATAGGATGAGGAGGAGGTCGAAGAGATGGATAGAAATATAAGTGGGAAGAGAAAGGAGAGAGAATTCTCAAGCTTTTATATGCTCACAACCTTAACACAATTACCACACACACTACTAACTATATGTTTGGAAACTTACCATAATTCAAATTCTGCCATATACATACGTGTGGATCGAACTCTGGACTTTCGCTTTTACAATCTCTTATCTAGTTAGGCTTGTAAGTAAACTGTGGCTCTTACCAAAGCGGAATGTTTGCGCATAACTGTTTAGCGATAGGAACAGGCGTCGCGGATGTGTCTACTTAGACGACTTCCGTTAAGTGATCTCACACCAGTAAATTATGATGGAACTTTAGCATATACAAGACGATCAGTAATGATTCTGTTTTGTCTCTTACTCAATGAGCTATTTATATCGCCGGATAAAGAGCATAGTTTATTAGGAGACGGAGTTTGATTTCTGAGAACTCAGCAGTATCTGATTTGCCCTAAGGGATAAGAGGCCTGAGTCTAGGGCTGCAAGATATTAAGGGCGAGCAGTCGTTAAAAAGTAAATTCATTATGTATTCAATATGATGAGTGCTGAGAAAGAAGCGGGTGGTACTTACTACATGACCTGGGCCCAAGGGTGGCTAAAACTGCAAATCCGCCACTGGAACTCAGTTAGTTTATAAGAACTAGTTATGACAAATATATATATACATAAGTGTATATGTATATTTAATAAACAGAACAAAAAGGTTCCATAACAATATATGAAGTTCCTGACTTCTGAGCTAGGTTTTCACTTGTTATAGATGTCAGTGTCCTCTCATATTAATCACATTTTTTTCTTGTTTATTAGATATATAAATATATTTTACTTTGTAGGTTTAATGTAGGTACCCTGCTCCCTACTACTCTGCATTGGGCCAGCGTGGGGGGAGACGGCCAAAGTCCAGCAGTGGACATCTATCGGCTGATGAAGAATATAAGTAATAGTAGGTCTTATAACGACAGTGTGTATGTTATATAAGGAAAAAATATATTACAATCAAATAAGAACTCCACCTATAGGCAAGGGAATAAAAGTAAAAATTAAGTAATAAAGAAAAAACTGGATTTTACTCTAATATTATTAACCATTTACAGTGACTATCTAAAATTTTCTACCAGTTGACCATCTAAATCATCTCCCATAAGGAATTAGTGTACTCATCTTTTCTTTAAAGCCTAGTATACTATATAGTATTGAAGTCGTCTTTTATAATTTCAGTTTCCTGTTAGTAAATGTTACTTTTTTTAAACCCCTGTACCACGCGTCGGTCGTAAAGAAAGAGTGCTCATTAATTTTAAATTTTACGTTCAGCGGATATGAGCAGTGGTCTATCGGCTCCTGAACAAAACCCGACTTCCGATTTTGTGATTTCCATTTTAACGATCTAATATCACGGAGGTCTTAACGTCCGGTTAAGTAAATCACAAAATTACTCACACAATTAGAATAAAGATAAAGTAACTACATAAAAGAAAAAAGTAGAAGAGTTCTGTAATTAGTTTAGACACTAAACGACCCTAGCCATTTTTTTAAAATACTTAAAATATAATTCTGAAAAACTTTAAAGAACGAAAGACATATTTGTCTATAACAAAACAGCGCTAATTGAGATGGCCTACACAGCGCTCGTGGCTTTGAGACCTCAGTTAATTCCAGTTACCAGTAATTTTACTAGCTACAACATCTTTCAATCCGGAACAGTAATGTTGGCACATTACTGTTTGGCGGTAGAAATAAGAACTACGATGGTATCTATCTAGACGGTCACCTAGAAGCCTTCCATCGTAAGATAGAAAATTAGTTATGTTATAAAATTAATGAATACTTTCAATTAACGATTTCATTTAATGTTTTTACATCTTTTAAAAAACCGTTATCGTTACCATCACCACCACAATTATCATCAGCTCCACAGAAGGACGTCAACCATTTGTTGGCATTACGCTATATTTATTTTATACGCCATAAACCTTTCAAATAATTCATTACGATAAAATACGGCCATTTTTAAATTAATTAATATACCGAGACTAACGACGTATTAAAATAAAACCAAAATTAGTTTAAGACACGAAAAGGGACGTCTAAGAATATTTTGTCTCCGCTATTTCCGAAAATACATTCGCGCTGAAAACTTAAATAGCGCCGGAAACGTACGTACCTAATTGCCGCGTATCCAAATTAGATGATCAATATTCCAAACTCCAAACTTCCCACGGATTTGAACCTTCAGTTTCTATTCTTAAAGTCGCTAATTATAACAATCTTCGTACACATACGACTTTCTAACTATAAGTTATGATACGGAAACGATTAGTTTCAGAACCACATGCTGACAGACAGGATGCGAGAAATTCATTATCGATCCTTATAAACATAACATTCTGTTTCATTTCCACATACTAACAGCATTATGAGTTGGAAAGAGATAGACATAGTACCCGCATCCGACTACATACTGCAGAGAGTATAACTTGCAAAAATTCTTGAAGCGTATAAACCATCAAATCTTCAGTAAAATTCCGTTCTTATTTTCATACATATAAAGCTTATTTCTCCTTAACGGATATATTATAAGAAGTTTTTAGTAGTATGGAGTAATTCTTCATTCATGTTTGCCATCGTACTTCATTCATTCTATGCCGGGCTGCGATAGGGAGTGGACGCCTATTACTGCCGCAGCAGTAATTATTTCAAATTCTTAATATTACTGTGAATTATTTTGTGGAAAAAAATAAAACGGTGTATTGGTGCGATTCTGTGTGTACTGGATTGTACGTGGCTGGTGATTTACTACGAAAGATTTTAATGGTGAGTTTATTTTAAATACGAGAAATATTTAATTATTAATAATTTTTTAAATGTTATAATTTAAAACTTTTAAAGAAGGATTCGATTATAGCTATTTAGTTAAGAATTTTCTTTAAAAAAAGCTTACTGGACTTTGTTTTTTGATTAATATTTTAATTCTCATATAAATACAGCCTCTTCCATATTAATATTTATAAATAAAATGATTTATCTAAATATAAACTGATAAAACATACCAAATAGTACATTAACAAGTGATAATTTTTATAAATATTTTAACCTCATATACAAGTCATTTATTTCATTATATATATCTTTATAATGGTAAATCAAGGTCTAATAACATAGTTTTACTTTTATTAAGTATTATTTTAAAAATGTTGTTTAGTTTAGCTTTTCATGTCTATAAATAAAATTAAGTGCCCAAAGTTATATAAAATTAGAATGAAAAAATCTCACGTTCCAGTATATCTTGCAGACAATAAAACATTTTTAATGGAAGTTAAAAACTACATTTATGTATAACGCCGACATAAACATGTGAACTAATATTGTATGAAAGAGCCTGAATCATTTTTATCTTGAAACCATGTGAAAATAACAAAGGAAATTGCGATCGTAACGCTTTTGTGAGGCTGTGGTTAATGTAATTGCCATTGTTGTTTCCGCACGAGGCCCCGTTTCCCGGCGCGCCGTCGGCGGCGTCTTTCCCGCGTTTTCTCACTTCCGGCGCGCACAATGGCGGGAAGGAGACCATTTAATTATCGAACGCAAATAATTAGCAAACATAAACGGCTATATAATTTAATATTTAGGATAAATGGTCTTTAGCCCTGTAGTCTCTTGCTATTGAAAATACGCCCTGCCATAAGCCCTGCTTGTTTTAGAAGACAACTAAAAGAGCTTTGAGGTTAGGAGACCCTCTCTGTTTGCTAATAAGGAGAGAATATCTGTCTTCAAATCTAACAGCGGTTCAAGTTTCATTAAATAATAGAAGGCATTTTTTTTTTGGTTCAAGGCGTTCACGTCATGGTAATATACGCTTGCACATAACATGGCACTGGTTCTGATGGTATATACAGCACCAGATCGCGCTCGTCGCCTTGAGAGATGAGGTGTTAGGTTAGGACCCTTAGCCTTGTAGTCTCGGGCTATCAAGTATAGGACTAAGGTAAGCCCTGCCTGTACTGTACAGAGTCCGATGAAGCTTTCGCGGCCATAATAGTGGCCGAAAGCATCATCATCCGAAAAAAAAAAATTGGCATAGGGACATCCCATTCTGCACGGACGTACGCCAAGAAAGAAAAGACGTTAGTAGGGGGATAGCTATATATATAGCATATGACAGCCATCAATTTTGCATAGCGTCATCCCTTTCTGCACGGACGCACGCCAAGATAGGGAAGATTTTAGTAGGAGGATAGTTATACATATATATAGTATATGTCAGCCATTACATTGGCATAGCGTCATCCAATTCTGCACAGACGCACGCCAAGAAAGAAAAGATATTAGTAGGACTTTACTTTAAAAGTCACATCCCACAGTAATCGACATGTTACTTGGTAATAAATCAACGGCCCTCTCTCTGTGCTCGCAGACGTACGTAATGAACATCCGCTGTGCATTAATATATCCGACATTCCCTATTTAATTAAACAATGAGGCATTTAAAGATGTTCAGAGTCAATAATGGAGTATAATGAAAAAAAAAAACCGACAACGTGTTCCTTTTTTGAATGGGGCGGAAGTGTCGATTTCGATTATGGTACGTCCGTCCGTTTGGCGGGAAGATGGTGCGCGTACTTCCGCTACGATGATCAACTGTCATTTTGCTTAAAAAATAATACTGCAGGAGCGTTAGATAAACTTTTTTTCACTGTCTATCGATTATTGAAAAGTAATACAATCAATTGTATATTATGGCAATACAGCAATAGTTAATTATAATAGTTTTACAGTCAACCCTTCTATAACCCGGTATTTTAACAACGAAGTTTAAGTATAACGTCGACCTGATGTCGCGATAGCGCTCTTATGACACGGTAATTTGAGAACGGAGTTGCCATATAATGCCAACCTGAAATTGCGATAGCCCGCTTATAACATGATATTTTAAGAACGAGATTTCCATACAACGCGGGTCTGAAATCGCAATAGCCCTCTGATAACACGGTATTTTGGTAACAAGATTTCCGTATAACGCGAACCTGAAATCGCAATAGCCCTCTTATAACACGGTATTTTTGTAAAAAGATTTCCATATAACACGGAGCAAAAATCGCTGTAGCTCTCTTATAACACGGTATTTTGGTAACAAGATTTGCATATAAGGCGGAGCTGAAATCGCGATAGCCCTCTTATAACACGGTATTTTGGTAACAAGATTTCCATATAAAGCGGAGCTGATATCGCGACGACCTTCTTATAACACGGTATTTTGATAACGGAGTTTCCATTTAATGAGAACCTTAAATTGCAGTAGCCCTCTTATAACACGGTATTTTGGTAACAAGATTTCCATATAACGCTGAGCTGATATCGCGACAACCCTCTTATAACACGGTATCTTGTGATCGAAGTTTCCATATAACGCGGACCTGACATCGCGTATTACTATAACTGAGTATGCAAATTTATTTATTGTATATTTTCCCTTCTTCGGATGATGCATGACCACCAGTAGGCATCAATATGCTGGTGGTGATAATAACGATGATGGAAAACCTTGTTTTCTTTATCCTCTTACTCAACAGCATTTTTTATCTTCCTTGGCCTGGATTATTTCCGTTTTTAGTCAACAGTTTTTTTTTTATTATTTACTGGTGGTAGGTCTCTGTTGCCAGAGACAGTCTAAGTAAGTCCCATAGCAGCTCCAATTGCAACTGACAAATGTGCAAATATTATTGTGTTCCAATTTGAAAGGTGCTGTATGCTTGTGAAATTACTGGAATAACGAGACATAACCTTTTATCACTCAAGGCGAATGGTGCTGTGTATGCCGTCTTAGCCAGCGGCATGTTAAGAGCAAGGGTATCACTTACCATCAAGTGAACTCCTTGCTCGTCTCAGTAAAGTCGGATTAGTTTTTTTTTTATCTAATTACTTGTTTTGGCACAAGTTGCATATAAATATTTAAATACCCGCATTACATAATAACGAGTTACCATTTTTTTTAATTTACTTTTTTTTCGACATAATCCGCCGGTAGACGATCACTGCTGAACATTGGAATCCCCAATAGTGAAGGAATTTATGCCGTTTTCCACCACGCTGGCCCAAAGCGGGTAGCTACAGCATCGTCTGTTGATTAGTAGGCTGTACGAGCAGGTGAGGTTACCTTGGGCCTCGTGAGCTATTACTAGGATCCCTTACAGCCCTTAAGCGTATGTAATCCAAACTAATTATACGTTAAGATATCATATCATCAGATAAATTAGCTAACAAGTCAGTTTATTTACTATTACACAGTAACAAAATCAGTATTACATAAATGTAGTAACAACAGCGCCGCCACAATAACATACCACACAATGGTCACGAGACGGAAATCCGTCGCAACAAATATCGGGAAATGAACACAAATGAAAAAAAAAAAATTTATATATTCAATAGTGTAGCTTACATTTACCCGCGGAAACCGATCGTTTATTCAAAATCCGCCATTATGCGCCAACGGAAACCGGATGTGGGTCACGCGTCCGTACTAATGACGGATTAAAAATGGCGCGTGGACCTATTATGTAATTATATGGGAGGATGTTTTCTTTCCGCGCTTCAGGCGGAGATACTTTATTTTTATTTTATTTCCGCAGAGGGCGTATAATAAAAAAAAATTGGAAATCGTTAGTTTTACGTTAATTTGTAATCTGTTGTTTTTGTGTATATTGCTGTACATGTGGAACTAGTTTTTTCTGTTTAGGCTAGTTCCATATTAAGCCCTGCCTGTAGTAAAAGGCGACTGAAAGGGTTTCTGGTTTCACGGGCTTTGAAGGTGGAGGCCCTCACTGTACATTGAGTGAGCCTGGGTTGAACAAGTACGAAGTGGTCTCGTATTTTGTCGTAGTATACTGTTTACACTGTGGAGGGCAACAGCTCTCCCAGGGATGTGCTCAGCAGCAGTGTAAAGAGACGAGGGAGGAGATCACGGGGCCTTCCGCAATGCACTGAGGATGACCACCGAGGGGATTTCAGTGGGTATAAATCCTACATAGCCCACGGAACCCAAGGCAACCTCTCATGCTGGCGGTGCACCGCGCTAATCAAGAAATAAGGCTCTGGCTCCTTACCAACCCGCATTAGCCAGCGTGGTGGGAGACAGTCCTGTCCCTCATTTTTGAAGGAGTCTTATCTCCAGCAGTGGACAGTTCAAGCTTTGATTTATCATCATCTGTCGATAAACACCCCTGGACATGGGTCTTTCCCAAAGATCTCCACTCCAATCGCTTCTTCGTCCACCAGATTGTTAGTTCACCTTGTGGGAAACCTTTCAGACTCTACTTCTTCATCGGTCGTCAGTCTTTCGTACCATGTGCCCTGCCCATTGCCACTTAAGTTTTGATTTATATATATATTATATAATATTCTGATTGTTTCCAGACTTACCCACCACATTGCGTGACCAGCATGCCCACGCAAGTTCGCTGCGAGCGCGTGCCACCCGCCGACGGCAGCTGGGGCGCCCTCGATCTTCGACTGTTGCAGGAAGACGACTTACCTTTAGGTTTGTTTTTAATCATCATGAGATACCTTATTCAAAGTGAAGTTTGACGGTCAGAAAGTTTATACAAACACAAACATTTACTGGTGGTATATCTCTGTTCTTCATCAGCTGGTAGACGTCCATCGGCGAATACACGCCTTCCTCAATAGAGTGAAATTTTGTCTGTATTCCACCAAGCTGACCCAATGCGGGTTTGATTGGGAGCCAGAGCTCTATTTGTTGATTAACAGGGTACACCGGGGGCAGCGTAGCTTTGGGTCCCATGAGGTGTTCCTTCTTTTTTTTTTTCTGGTGATGTCGATGCTTTCGGCCATTATTATGGCCGCGAAAGCTTCATCGGACCCCGAGCTCGCGGATCCGGATTCCGCGAGTTGAAAAGTGTATATATATATATAAATTATATAATATAAGGTAGAGGAGAGAGTGAGTCTGTGAGTGTCAAGTGACGATGTGAAGAAGACAGAGCGAAGTGGAGGAAACATATAAGGAAAGCTGACCCCACCATCATATGGGATAGTAGCTAGGAAAAGAAAGAAGAAGATAAGGTAGAGGAGAGAGACGAGGGAAGAGGATTTGGGGAAGGAGGAAGAGGTGGGAAGAAAAAGGGGAGATGATAAAATAGATAATTATGTATATAAACTGTACCTTAACCTAATTCCGTACTTGGAGTAAGAAAACGAGTCGCGGTGGCGCGGGTCCCTTCGCTTTCATTATTATGTGTTAACTTCATTGATCAGATCATCGCCGTTTACCGACTACAATGAGTGATATGGTTTGTTTGCTCTGCAGATCCTCGCACGTGGGGCCGTGCGGAGGTCGGTGCGTGGGTGTCGCGACGCGGCGGGCTGCCCGATCGCTTCCCTATGAACGGCAAAGCTCTTTGCTTGATGTCGCGCGACATGTTCACGAGCCGCGTACCAAACGCCGGACCACAGCTATACCAGGTAAATACCATATATTATACGACTGTGAAGCATTACCTAGAATATTTACACACCACAACATAGTCATCCTCAGTACCAGGAAAGGTACGCCAAATAGTAATGTTCAAACATTACTGTGTTCCGGTTTAAAGGGTGCTGTATGCTGGTGAAATTACTGGGGTAACGATACTTAACATCTCACGTCTCAAGGCGATGAGTGCAATGTGGTGCTGTGTATACCAACTTAACCAGCGCCACGTTGTTATGGGCAAGCGTATCACTTACAATCAAATTAACACTGATCGTCCTGCCGAAAGGTGGAATTTGAGATAAAAAGGCATAATTACTAAGAAAAGAGAGATCTCTGCCGAAAGGTGGAATTTGAGATAAAAAGGCATAATTACTAAGAAAAGAGAGATCTTTCATATAGAAAGAATAATAACATATAGCGACCCTTAGGGCGAAAATTATCGATAAATCGACTTTTACCTTTTATATGTATTAACTCCGAACTTAAAGGGTTAACTTAGATATGAAATACAACCTGATTGGGCATTAATATATTCTACTATTTTAAATTAATAAATTTTGTCAGTAATTAAAGTTTATAGTAATGCCTTGTTTTAATCTTAAGATATATTTAATCGATATTTACTTCGATTACACTTAAGTTAATATATTAATAGTTTTGACGAAAAAAAGGAACAATATATTATTTATCTCTATAAAAAGCGCAGGAATGTATTTGTTAATTAAATATTTTCTTTTATTTTCAGGACTTCAGAAGACGATTAGCTAAAGCACTGGCACTTCAAGAGTTCATCGAAAAGATGTCTACGAAGTGAAAGAATCGATTTTATTTACCGATTCTCACATTTTCAATTTACATAGTATGCGACATACAAAATGTTCTAGGTATAGTAAGGAATATAGATAAAGCATTTTATATTGAATCACAAATAAGTTTTTGTTTGAAATTGTGTATTTTACTTTTGCTTTCGCTTCTTTTTATTTACCAATTATGTTCACAAGTACCTCGATGTAACATTAACTTTTTGTTCGTTGTATTAGTTATAATAGTATACAACAATTTCTCGATTGTCTGGCCATGGTCACTGTCCTTAGATGCATTACCGATATCCCCACCACTAGCATTGGGCTAGAGTGGTGTGCGAGAGCCCAAATCATTCCATTATGGGGGAGGCCAAAGCCCAGTAGTGGACGTCTATCAGCTGATGAGCAAAATTAATGATGTACGTAAAGTTCCAATGGATCCTTTAAAGTTTTTTCTAGTTTAAACGATAAACGAACAAAAATTCAATTAGATGAGCAAACGTCACAAGAGTTTTCTTATATCTGTACACTTATTAGTTACGTTCCTATTAACAATAATAGAATAATTTGTAAATTTTAATTTTGTTCTTTTACGAGAAAAGACATTAGTTTGTAGTGAGATTAAAATAAGAAAATAAAATGCATGTATTAAAATGAGATTCAGTGAATTTTCATCAAAAAAATTTAATCAAATGACTTGTATCGTATAGAAGGTATGATTCAGTTTTTACATATTCATTGTATAGAATTTAATAAACAATTTACTAAATATTATATAATACTAATAAATGAGTGTAAAGGTAAAATTTTTGTATTGCGGATACCGATTTGCACATATTCGTTTTAACGATAATTGTTTGTGTTGTTTAAGTTTAAATACACTGAATGTAGGTAGCGCCATAACGTAGAATAATATGTCTAGTCAAGACAGGGTGTAAATAAATAAGTAAATACAATACCTCGTATTTTTTTCATTAACCCATAATACGTGTACGCGAAACGTCCATTCTGTTCGTTATTCTTGTTCTTGTTTTAATTACGCATTCCCCCAGCATGTTTTGAGTAAGGGTACTTGTTTGCTTTTATTTTATTATCTTTTCTCTTTCTTTCTTTTCCTTAACTATTTTCTCTTTTATTCTACTTGTTTTCTATCTTCAATACCTTGGTACAAATCTTTCTCCTTCTCTCAGACCAAAGTATGCCGTATTACATTTTTCTTATTCATCTATTATTTGCATTTTCATTTATCCGTCCTTTTCTTTTATTTACACTATTTCATTTTTATTTTTGTTACAATTTTAAGACTTATATTAAGGACTAGTTTTGTTTATTTTTATTACCTTTTGCACTATAACCTTTCCAAAATTTAGAAACGATTTTTTATACGACGACTTCCGTTATCCATCTTTAAAGAGGTGATGCTACCAACCCTGATCTTTTTCCTCGAGTTCTTTCTCGCTCTCGGCTCTCTCTTTCTCAAATAAGGGATTTTAAATAACAAACTTGGGATTATTAATAAAAGAGAGTTTGTGTGAATGCTTTCACGCCATCATGCACAAAAAAGCAGCTTTCATGTCGCAGCGTCTTCGAAGTAGTACCAACAGCACCTTGGTGATATGCCACGGTAGCCGCCGCCGGCTCCTCTCACACCCGATTCGTCACTTTCCACACGCGCCGCTTCCTCCGCCGGATGGGGCGCCCG
>DWLS01006735.1:0-11359 GCA_018246255.1 Pachliopta kotzebuea | reverse complement strand
CAATAATGTTATGATTTAACTGAAAAAATTTTGATAAGAAACCACAAATAAAAATCTCGAACCTCGTGGGTTAAGGTTGTTTCCAGTGAAAGTGTAATCAAGGACAGTGACATAATATAACAAGAATCGGACGTTGTTGGTGATGTGATTTAATAGTAATCGTGTTTATGATTCTGTATTAATTTTGAATATAATCTGTAAGTATACAAATCAGGTTATTTTCTATCTATACATTATGTGTGGTGTTTGGTAAATAACCTTTTTCTAAAATCGTACTAATGAAGAAGTTAACGAGTAGGTTTGCATGTGATCTGAAATTAGAAATGACTAATCGTGAAAAAAAAACTGATGAAATATGTTTTGTATATGCGGAAAAGAATAATTTTAAAGGAAAGAACTTCATTAATTTTGGTAATTTCGTACAATTTACAAATTTAAACATCTAAAACTCGACAACAAAGAGTGATTAGGTATTCGAAAAGTGGGGTCACAAGTTCTAACCCAAAATCTTCATACTTAAATGTTTAAACAAATTCAAGATAATTACAGTTATAATTTTCATTTAGTTTATTTTAATAGTTAATACAGGTAAAGGTAATAGTCACAAAAGCATAAAATAATGCTGTTGTTATAGCTTTCGCCGCGCTGAGAAGATTCTACACCACCTTAAATTTTACCTTCTGTTAATTAAGATGACCTTTTGTCCTTGACGATTGTAATCATGGAATAGAGCATTATTTTAGTGTCCTGTTATATACTATTTTGTACCATTTGTCCAATATACATACATATTCTGAGCACTGGACACACCAGAATACGTGGCCTATAATAGTCTCCATCTGTATACTAATAATCTTAATCTATCCTGCTGTTTATGCGTCAAAACAAAGTAAACTCATATTTATTATATAATATTAACGGAAATTTATTCTGTTTAATGATTTTTTTAATACTCTTCGTTTCCATACCCTCAGTATTTAAATTCAAACTGTAATAATTCTTGGTTTACATTTCGATGCAATTTCTTGATAATATGAACAGTTTGTTAGTTGTTCCATCAATCATGTATCAAAGTATTGTTTGTTCGCAAGCGTCTTGGAATCTCAATTCAATTACATGAAACGATAGAAGCATAAGGATAATACTTAGTATTGAAACTTGTTTTAAAAGTATGATGTATATTTATCACGTCCATCACCATGCAGACTCATCGATCTTATATAAAATTTTAGGAGCGTTCTCAAGCATTGCAGTAACCTTACTGATTATTATACACACATTTTTTTTTTATTCTTAAATTAAACATGTTATATCTATTTGATAAAAATAAACTTTTAACTATTAACAAGGTGTGTTATTAATCTAGCAGCCACCAAACTGCTGAATTAACATTGATCTACTTTTTTTAAAGGTTTTTTATTGTTTGATTGCCTAATTTCATAGAGTTTTGCCTTTAATTAAAAGAAATAAATTCTGTCATTTTAGTGTCATGATCATATTTCTATTTTCCATTACAGAGTAAATTTTTATTTAAATTGCAAGTAAAAAGTATTTTAGCGCCATGCAAAAAAAATGCAAATTTCTAAAGAGTTTGAATTCGAAATACTGCAGTGTAGTAATTCATGGTTGTTGATTGTCTAACTATTGTACAAATTCTTTAACGATTTCTCGGTATTTAACGAGCGTTTGCGAAGATGTAAAATACGCGTTTCTTATTCACTTAGTAGAACTGGTGACGTCAGGAGTTCTTGCTATAGCTTGCAACGAAGGTTTTATTTAAAATTACCGCATGTTTCCGAAGCCAATACGACTATTTGAAAATTCATTTAAACCTAATCGCGATTTAAATGAAGAAAACAAGACACAAAGCGGTTCGCACTTTAGAAACAATGTTACCAAACTGACAAATAGAATATTTATTCGTCAATGCCACCGGCTGAGCAGGATAAGTATTAGATAGTAAAAAGTGATACACATCACCTCTGTTCCAGGCTTGATATAGGACAGTACGGCGGCAGAGATATACGCTAAGGAATAATTATATTCTTGTTAAAATTATTTGAAATAATTTTTTATACTTTTAAATTCTACCATTATCCCCTCTATTTTATACTTAATTAATTATTCACTTACTCAGTTTTTTTCATCAAAAATTGTATGTTTTGTAAACTTTACCTTGATTACAGATTATACTACTTTCGAAAATGACTATACATAGTATGAGAGTCACAGATACTGGAGATAGTGCGAGGAAGTGTTGGCGAGGGTGAGTTTAATAAATGTACTAAGAAGCTAGCGGTAAACATATTAGGACGTTAAATCTTATTACTACAATAATTTCTTTGGCTGCGACGCCGTTCACACCGAAAGATATATTGAGCAACTAGATAGTCTCCAACAGTTAATGCCAATCGCTAATAAACTTTACTTTGTTAATTAACCTTTCTGTTCAATGTCGCATCACTGTCAACCTCGATCTGATATTTTCAATATTGTATTACTAAAAGTTTTTTTTTATTCCTGTCATTTAGATTAGCATTCAGCCACCGTTGTTTTGCAGTACTTTATTTGTACAAATATAAAAGAAAAAAAATACAAAAAATTCTTTTGACTTGAAATTAATAATAATGACCCTAAGAAAAATTCTTTAACCGTTTAAGTATCAAATATATTAGTTAATAGTTGTTTCTAAATTAATATATTCTTTATTCATCGAATTAAAAATAATGCTTATTTCTTACGTGATCAATTCAGGCATAACATAAAAACAGGTATAACAAAAAAAATACTGGCAACAAATTTCAAACAATAACAAGATCTCGTTATAATATATATTTTCAAAGACCTATTTTTAGCTTCTTTCATTACAATATAAAAAGCTTTTCAAATGTTGCCTATAGTATTGTGAGTTTATAAGGAACTGATTTACAATAAACCAATGTTAACACATTTCATTAATAAAGTAAATATTAATGAAGTGAAAAAAATTATCATGGATATTATATTATATTATATTATATTAATTACATTAGTTATTCGGTATAATAATAAATAATCACGTTTAATTTTTAAAAGATAATTTCATTTCAATCACCTTTTTAACATTATCGGTGGAAAAATGCAATGTTATTAAATGGCGCCTGTTGACATTTTCTGACCATTGTTTAAAATACGCACTTTTGCTATGTGCATATTGATGTCATCGTAAATATTATATAAAAAATATATATATAAATGAATTTCAATTTGAATTGATTAACATTATACATGTAACGCAGTATCCATTACTATTACTGATAGATATCTGGATAAAGTAGTATTTTTATTTATCAATATTTTAATATCTAAATCCTCCAGGGATTGTCTCGTCAGTGGATGTTTTCTTCGTAACAATATAACATCATGATCACTAAATACATACTTTATAAATTATATATAGAGTCACGAAAAAACATGTTTTAACATATTGCATCGATAAAACCAACTTCATGATACAATATCTTTATTTGCTAAATTTTATCGCTCATATTACTTTTTACTATTTATTTAAGTCTTCCATTTTAGTAAACATAACTGCGTCTTACTTATACATTCTAATTCTTGCTGTGAAAGCGCCAAATTTTGATTATAAGGATAAACAAAGAAGTTTTTTAAAAATACCACCAAACAAACTTTCCAACAATACAATATAACTTGAAAACGAACCAAGAACTGAGGTAGGAAGTAAATCCGTCCTTTGTAACTAAATGTTTAGGTTTATAATAATGAATGAGAAAAGAAAATATAATAATATATTCACTTCAGAGTTTTTATAGTCTTTTTTTAAAGAAGTTTTATTAATAAACATTTATGGTTTTACAAATATTTTTATTCTTATTTTTGCTTATTCATGTCAGATTACAAATAAGAAAGGATTATTCTTTATCGTGTTTCAACGAAATCCGAAATGAAAAGCGTCAACTGAGAGCGAGCTTTTAAAATGTCAGCTCAGAGACATTAGAAGTTACAGTTCTTCTACTTCTCAGACTGTATTATCCTTTTTTAATCATAGTCCATTGTACTCTTTCTGTATTTATCAATCTTTTTCAACAATTATAATCGGACTAAAGAAAACGGTATACGAGAGTCTTTTTTTAAAGATACTTGAACAAAAACCTAATGTGTGTAACTCTGCAATAAATATACACACGAATTAAATAAAAAGCTGTTTGAAATATTACAAACAGACACCTTAAATTCAATTAGGTGTGCTTGAATAAAAAATCAATATTACTTATTAAAATAATCTTGAGTGTTTGTGAATATAATGAAATATCGGCCCGATATCAAATGAACTGTGTACCTGACTGCAAAAATTTCTTCACAAAAATCGATAGAAACAACCGCTAAAATCTATTTTATTCCGGCATGAAATACAAATACCTCGAAGCATTATCTTCATAATCCGGAAAAAGGGACAGAATTTTATCGCATGGAAATCGAGGAATTTATACGTAAAGCGATTTAGGCGTATAAAGACATATGAAAGAGTAAATTGAATGGCTAAGCCGTCGTTAAAGTCGATACATAAAATTCAACTGGCTTATTCCAAAATGTTTCTATTTCCGGACGATTTTAAAATACTATATTAGGCTTCCTAAATCCTTGATGAAACATATTTGATCTAACATATAAGCTCATGGTTTCAATAGATAAGTTAATTTACTGTCAACTTACAATATATAACACACTCGCGATGCGAACGATCGCATATGATACTTAGCACATTATTACAACTATGTAGAATAATAAAAAAACTGATTCATAATAAATATCTGCAAAAAGGTAGGGGTCTAAATACAAAAGTGAAAAAATAATTAAGTACTTAAAATATTGTGCTTACGTGTACGTAACGGATAACTTTAGTATAAGATTTGTCAAATACTTTAATTTCTTAATTATTAAGTGTACCACTACCTTTTCTTTATTTATTTCTTTGGTTTTTCCAGTGCGTTATCTGGAAGAGATTGCTTCCTGAGCAATAAGACCGCCTATTGTACATTTCTTTTTAAAAGTTTGTATTGTATTATACAAGTAATCCAGTATACAATAAAGAGTTTTTATAATTATTAAATACAACAAATATTGTTAAGTCAGAGTGTCAATGAAAAGTGAAATATTTCGTGTTAAATATATCAAAGATATTATATGTCATACAGATAGAATTTTACTAGGTCTGATATATTCTAAGATCAAGATATGTATATGAAACTTAACTACACGCTATGCATTTATAATGCGTCACCAATTAGGGTAACAAAGATTTTCATACAATACGTATTTAAATTTTAAAATACTGATTTGTCACATTAAACAGTTTAACGCATTTGAGTTTCATGGTAAAACTGCAGAAATAACTTCAAAAAAGAAAAAAATCGTGTTGTAGTAAATATAATATAACGAGAAAAGAAATCTGTTTTAGAAAGGTTTTCAAACAATTTTATAGTAAATAAAGAAAATGTTAGATTTTTCTACTGACATACATTAAGTATATGTTAGCTTTTGAAGGTAATATTTTTACCTTATTAGGGATAATTATAGAGGGATTATTACTTATCCTAGTTTCATTGATTAAAGACAAAGAAATAATGTGCTAGATATAATATCTTCATTCATTTAAAACTAACATTAGTAATGAGTATAAATGTCAATCAATATAGGTTTTGCTGATGAATAAATTTATACCAGGTAACGAAGTAAGGTTGTTTCTTACAAGGTAACAAACTCTATACATTAAAAATTAGTTTTTCATTCATCGGGTAAATCACTTTTACGTATTCTTCAATAACAAGTTCATAATTTGTTTCTTAAAAAACAATGAATTAGGCAAATATTTTTCTTAAATTCAATCTAAACGTAAATAGAAAGTGAACGGAGTATGAGTCCTATGTTATATCTAAAATATTAAGTAACTACCTTTTTTTTAATTTTCTAGTACTTCTAGTATGTTAAAATCATCTGGATTTTCTAGTTTAGGAGAAAATTAAATGTAATAAGATTAGATACAGCTTCAATGTTTAAGTTGATTGGGGCATCACCGCTGCGTTTTACTTTATCGCAATTATTATCAAGAGCAGAATCAAGGTCTGCGGGCGCATAAATCTTTCATACTGGTTTCCTGTTGTAAAATTTATTATAACGCTCTTTACTGATCATTAAAAAGGGATCTAAATAAAGAGATAGCTAGTCTGATAACAAGATCGTAAGAATACAAGTATTATGTAAACATTTTTTGTAAACTTTACATCAAAATTATCACAGCGTCATTGAACATGAAAATAATTTTTGTAAGAGCTGGCAATTCAAATAAATTTAAAAACTGCTGCCATTGTATTATGGTATATTTAGTCTTTAATATAAGAAATAAACAGCATTCTCTCACAAAGAGGTCAAGACCCACCAGGTTGACCAACTGCGGGTCAGTGGTCACATGTTTGCAAAAGCTTTTTATTTTTGTTCAACCAGAATCTCATGAATAAGATCTATCTTGAATATGCATCATGCTAAATATGTAACTGAATTTCCGTCTTAGAAAGCGAGAAATAAAATTACAAATTCAAAATCCAGTGTAGCTTGTTTTCAAAGGACACTTCAACTTGACTATCGGTTCATCGAAGACGTGATTGAAATTCACATTAAAAATTTCTCTTTAAAACGATAAAACATCTTCTAAGAATTACAATAAAATGAATGCTATCTTCTTACTGAAATCCAATAAAAAGACTAGATTGTTTATATAAATTGAAAATCACGGACGCTAGAAACGAGGATACATAAGAGATTTTTTGACATTAACTATAGCTCTTGAAATTTCACGTGATTATCAAAGTATATTTAATTTTTTTTTGCAACAAACCTTGTACTAATGTTAATTGCGACATAATAAAACGTTCGATATCATAGTAATTCGCTCAGTTTTATGTAATCCATTGCCGAGATTGGTTCTTATGTACGACTTAAACACCACTTGTTAAATTTTTAAAGTATTTAAGATCGCATTAAAATTAATACAGTGATCGCTTCGTGATTTACAAATTAGTACCAGTGGTAAAGGGCAAGGAAGATATATTAATATGCGGTATATTAAACAGCTTATTTAATACAACGATTAATTTTTTAATTACATACAATATTTAACCTTAAAATATCTTTACTTTCTAATTACTATAATCTTATACATAATATATTAAACACTACTCACCTCCATTATATAATTAATGTTTAATAGTTATTCAACATTATTTAAAAAATACTTATTTAATTAATGATCAATTATGGTTTTAATTTTCATTAAAATATATTTAAAATTTGGAATTAAATTTATACTATGTTATGTATTATGTAATAATATATTTTACGTTACATATTTTATATAATTAAGTCGAATAAAAATGTTCTTCATGAGAAGTTATTTATTACATGTATGTAAGTATATCACTTTTTGTGAATTTTGTGAACAACATAATATTTAATCCATATTTTATTAATTTTATTAAGTATCCACTACAATTTATGCGATTGTTATAATGAAAATTAAGTAATGTTTTTTTATGAAACTAATATTAACAGAATGTTATATTATATTATTATTATATATATGTATGTATTTTTATACATATATATATATAAAATAAAAATCTAATTTCATTTATGTACGTAACTTTCATCTTATCTTAATTATTCCCGCTTCACCGCGGACACGGTACTAAATACAATGCGATTGCAAATATTAATCAACTAGAAATAAATTATATTATGTAACATACTTATTTAATAAACGAACTTTTCTTAGCCAAAGGTTAAAACCTACATGCTGTTCAAAGCTCTTTAACGAGTGATAAATTTAATTAAAGTAGAAAGATGAATGAATCTAGGCAACGAAAATTGTTAAATTATGTGATAGAGACAATAATATGACATATATTTATGCAAGTAGGTATACACATAAACTCCCTTAATCTGAATAAGATAGCAGATATGCTTATAGTTTTTTGTACATTAAGATTTTTATTCAGAGTGCACTGATAGTTTACACTATCACTTTATCTCTTCCATCCCGGCCTTAACAAAAAGCGAGCTAGTTGACAGTGGTACCTTTACAAAGCTGTGTACACATTGTTTCTTAAAAAAATTATAGTATTCATAACGCATTTAAAAGATTTTATTCGTGTTAAAAATATATAAAAAGTACGTAATATTTATTAGGAAAAAACATTGGTGTCTGAAATTTGTTAAATGCTAATATCTATCGAGGGATATCTTAACGCTTTTTTTTGTACGTACTCTTTGTATTTTACATGAATAGTTTCATTTAAAAAAAATACATTATAATTATTTGCATAAAGTAATAATTAGGAATAAAAGTATTGGTTTTCATATAATAAACTACCGAAAACATATCCTAAATACTACAAATAAAGTCATAATAAAAAGTTTAGTATACTTAAAGCCTTTCTTTATATTTTTATATACATAACAATTTTTTAAACTATTAAAAACAATATTTAAACGAATGCTTTTTTGTTCAACAAAATTAATGTAAAATGTCATTAAATTAAATTATGTTTCTTAATTTTCATTATATTATAAATAATTAAAAAATATTATTATTTAAGAGTTAACTTGTGATTGATGTTTTTGATAGAGAATCTATGAAGGGAATATACAGATCATATTTTAAAAACTAATTATTAAATCATACAGCCTAATTTTATTTATTAACAAAAGATGAACAGTAACATTTTAACCCTATTTACAGTATTTTTTATATAAATTCTAAAATAATGAGTCATTTTTCATACATTGTCTAAAAATTTACTCAGAAATCTTTAGAAGCAGTAAGAACGGGTCTTATGTGACGTAGGACGAGGTCGCGCGTTGCGTATTTGTCGGTAGTTTTTTTATGTCAGGTACTATATCATACCACTATGTGTTCAGTGTCCATTCGCAGTGGTGTTTTTACACATATATTTCATATGTTAAAAGCGTTTAAGTGATTTACCGAACAATTATAACACGTGCGTGAAAATCTTAGTGATGTGCGACAGACAGTTGCTGAAGCAGAGCTCTTTAAAAAAACCGGGCCAGCCGAGAAGTGTGAAAAGGGAAAATTTACATGTACTTATTAAACTACCGGAAAGTCATCGTGATAGGTTCGTTGTTTTTGAACTAGTTTCTGATTAAAAAATCCCAAAACTTTTTAATGACACTGTGTCTTTATTCTCAACCTGCTGATCTGCACTTGTTCAGAGTGGTGGACAAACAGCAATTACTTTCTCCCTATGGGAGAACATTAAAAGTACTTCAGTTATCATTATTCCCAAATAATATAATACGTAGTTTTATTTTTATTTACTACAGTGGTAGGGATTGAAGAATGTCTATTTATTATGAGAAAAAAATGTAAACTAGCGATGAAACTATGCCAATCAAGCAATCGTAATACTAGTAATTAAAAAATATATTACAGGCTTGTTTTATTGCTAATAAAATTAATACATGCGATTGCTTAATATGACTACTGAACCCAGTTGTTTAACAAAAATAGCTGACATTATTAACACTATTGGAGACATTTTATTTTGAGACTTAAAATTAAAAATCGAAGGAATCTGTTTACAAAAAAAGACCCCAAAACTGATCATTTATTGACAGACGTTAGATTTAAATGAAAATAAACATAGACATTGCATTACTTGCTGTCTGATGAAACTTAAAGAGAAACACGTCACGTTATTTAACATTTTTTATTATTACATCACGAAAAGGAAGCTCGACAATACAATTATGTTATTTACAATGTTGACAACGATTTAAATAATTTTGTTTAGACAAAAACAAACTGTAAACTGTTTGTTAATATTTTACAAACATTACCGGACGTGATGTTTAAAATAGAAGGTATGATTTACTTTGTGTGATTTCCTGTAGCTATTATATATGACGTATTAGTTACACTAAGGCTTAGTAGCAATAATTTTATTATTTATGATACTGTAGAAGTTTCTAGTAGTTATAGAGATGTCTCTGCTAAATCTGAGGAAAAATCATCACGCGACCTTGACTTGTTTGTTCATTGTAATCTAATGTAGATTTACAAGCGGACGTATATGTATATAATGCGCTCTACTGTATATTGGAGCGAGTTCGCATGTGAGGGGAGAATGATGGATTGGTCCATTGAAAAATATCTAACACTTATAAATTTAATTTTATGGTTTTCGTAATATTAATTGGGGAAGGCATGTTCAGTAGTGGACAACGATTAATTGAAATGATGGCCGCGTTGACTTCAACAACTTATTAATTAGCTGACATTTCATGTGCACATTTAAACCATAATTTTTCAAGAAAGTCCTTCTTATACATGGAACTGAAATAATATGTATTTTTAAATTTTATACTTGTAAATTGATAATGAATACATTAAATTTGTTCATACAGTATGCTGAATCACTAATACTGATGATTTATACTACATATACAATTCATCCGCGAATACTATTCTTTGTTCTTTCAAATTTAAAGAACATACACAAATAAAGTAAAATTATAAATACAAATGTTATTACTGCAATGGCGAAGTTTACGTTTCACTAAATAATATTATGAAATATTTTCACGTTTCAATTTCGCCGATGTAACATAATATTTGGTATTGTTATTAACAAATCGGTATGTAGCGTACAACTTAACTGCGCCATAACACTTTACACAAAATAAACAACAAAGTATTATTTGGACGTTTGAAAATTACTCTGTGACAGCTTTATTAAATTTTTAACTTTGCTAATAGTTGTGTAATGTTAAATTAGCTCGCCGATGTGTATGCATCTTTATATATCAATAAGTCAATACAGTAATATTTTACTGGTATTAGGCATCTTTTGCCGGAGATATATATATACATAAGAAACCACCTATATCAATTACAGTATTCTGCAATCATTACTTTACTACAAGTTGATGAGATAAAGAAAGAAATAGACAAAAAAGAAATCATATTTTTAATAATACTACTGTTACTGTACTACCTACCTAAAATTAGTAAAAAGATTGTTTTCAAAAAATTTTTCATTATATTGAAATGTAGCAATAGTTTTATGTCAACTAAAAGTTATGTAAGCATAATATCTTAAAATTGTTTACACCTGGTCACAGTCTAGCTTTACAATTTTATAAAAGCTCTCAATGTTCTCACTATTAGTACTTGAGACATTTCACAAGAGTCAAAGGCATTAAAACTTTTGTATAATCGTAAGTAAATATTATCCGGCGATAATCAAATGTATTTTTCCTAAGTAATATACAAAATTAACAG